>CAOKZL010002011.1:0-263356 GCA_948472985.1 Iguana delicatissima
TAGAAGTGCATAAAATAAGGGAGGGAAATTGGGAATGGAATAGCTGGGAGCATGGTATTACAACACTGTACTGCAATATTTTGTTGCCACTCTCACATACACAGTAAAACATAGACCCAAACAGGACTTTTCTCTCTACTGATTCATCATTCTACATCTTAGGCTATTTCCACATGGGGTAATAAAAACGGTGCAGTGTGTCCTCCAAGGAGGATGTCTGCATCTTGGAGCGGACTGGGTTAGGACTACTTGCCATAGATCTGCACCTCAGTCTGCTCCAGAACAACCCCAAGTGGTCCTCCAGCGTGCTTTTGAAAGACCTGGTTTTTCCAGTCTTTCAAAAGAATGGAGCACGCCACTGCGAGTCTGCTCCCTTGTGCAGATTCGCAGGCTCGCACCAATGCAAGCCTGCGATCTGCCGAGGGCGGGCTTTAGGCTGGCGAGCTTCACCGGTTGGTCAAGACCCACGACCAACTGGAAGCCACCATTTTGGATGCTGGAGCAGTGCGGAGTGATGACCGCACAGTGCTCCTCCTCACCCCAGACCAGACCGGACCGCAGAAGATCTGGTAAGTAGTGGCGCAGGGCAATTCCCTCGCCCCATGCGGAAATGGCCTTAGTTATCTTTGATTTGTTGTTCCTTTGGTGGGGAAAGTAACATATCTTTCAAAAAGGGGGATAAGAAAACTTACAGAAGCATGATTTGTTACAGCGGACATCCCTGCATAAAGTTAAAGGTCTGCATGTGTAAATGGGCATATGCACATGTGTGTGTGTAATACCCAATCCAGTCACATTTCTCCTTCATTTTCTTCTATGCTCACCCAATTCACATACTCATATCCCTTTCCTTAGCTGCTTTCCTTGGAAGAAGCAACTGGTTAAATCTCTTGGAGATGCAATCAAAATGCCAGAGAAGGAACAGACAGTAAGGTGGATGAAGAGCTAGGAAATCTTTTTCTTTCCCTCTCTTTCACCTTGCTATTCATTGCCCAATTGGTTCCAGCCCTGAGTGCCTTCTACACATTTGCAGTCTGTGGTCCTTCCTCACTGTCCGTTCACTGCTTCATTTCTCTGCTTCCCCAATGTTTTCTTTTCTCAACTCTGCCCTTAGGTAGAATCCATTTCACGATGGTGCTGTGTTACAACCTTATTCAATGCCAGGACAGAAGTTTTGCTTTCTGCCTCATTTTCACAAGCTCCTCCCAAGTTATCTGCTCTCCTCATTCAACTAGAGCATCCCATCCATGTTGCAGATTTGGTGAGATGCTAAATGCCTTTGGTTGATGGTTTGAGAAGCAGGGATGCAACCTATATGAGTGCCTTAGCACAGTGGTTGTCAGCCTTTGGCCCTCTGGATGCTTTGGATGTCTCCCAGAATCCATGACCATTGGTCATCTTGGCTGGGGCTTCTGGGAGTTGAAAGTTAAGACAACCAGAAGAATAGAGATTGTGAACCACTGTTCTAGCAGAAGCCCAAGCCCAAGCCCAATGGTACAGTGTCCATTTGGCCCACTTGACAGTACAATATCTCTCAGTGCAGAGTCCTGCTTTCAAGCAGGTGAGACAGAAACCTGACTCTTCATATGTGCTGATCTACCAGCAAGGAGCAGGAGAGTAGAAATAGCTGGACAGCATAGCTCATGATAAAGCACCACCTCATCCTCGTGTATTCCTTGTGATTTATTGCTGGGTAGTTCCCTTACTATATGAAACATTTGGATCACTCTACAGCTAGTTGGCCTCTCTGGCAATTTAGAGTCACATAGCATGGGAAGTAAGATGGAGCAGGGTCCCACTCGCATGGATCACTGTTAGGTCTTTCTTTGGAATTTTCCAGACCAGGAATTTGAACTTGTAAGAACGGACCAAGGAGAGAGTTCTACTAATGCTGCAGAAACTCTGAGAAACCAGGTGCCAAGGAAGGCTGAGAATCATGTACTCCTTCAGATGTTGCTAGATTACAACTTCCAGCAACCCTAGCCAGCATAGCCAATAGTGAAGGATGCTGGGAGCTTCAGTTCAATAATGGCTGAAGGACTGCATGAGTCAGTCTTTGGGCTAAAGCAATAAACACTTGTTTTCCTGTTCTCAGCTCAAACAATGTATTTGGAATGTGGTGGCTGTTTTTCCAGCTTCATCTTAGTTCACCTCAACCAAGCTTTGCATATACACAGAGTCAGCAAAAGGAAAGGAACAATACATTTATCTATATGTCCAGACTTCTTAAACTAAGCAGCCTCCCAGTCCAGAGCTTCTGTTGCTATGGAAATGGCCAGAATTCAAAAACACAGGCTTGAGGTCAGTGATTGAAGAAGAATCCTCCTTTGAACACTCTAGTTTCATTTTTTTTTAAGCAAAAGAGATTTTTTTTTTAATAATAGCACTAAGGCAAAGTCCAAAATGATGTTATAGCTAGGAATTAAAAGTATTCAGAATATGTAAAAGTATTCAGAATATGACCATGAATTTTTTTTCCCCAAGTGTTAAGAAACCCTGATGAAAAGAATCCTGGACTGATGAGAATCCTAACAGTTTCAGAACTTATTCTGCACCTTTGCACACGGTTGTTCTGTATAGAAAATTGCATTTCCTGTTCAAGCATTTTCTCCACAGAAAATATTTCTATGCAAAAGTATTATTTCTTGCACATGAAATGCATTTTCCTGCACGAAAAATGCTACAATTGGAGATTTACTCTATGCAAAATTCACACCTGGCCAATGTCAATACAGAACAATGCAATGTAGTTTATGAATCATCTCCAAGGGCAGCCCCATGTAGAACACATTATGGTAGCCTAATCAGGAAGTTACCAGTGTTTAGACTACTGGGGCTAACTTACTGTTGTCTAGGAAAGGCCATAGTCATGTACCATTCATAGCTTGTGCTAAGCCAGTGGTTCTCAACCTGTGGGTCCCCAGATGTTTTTAGACTTCAGCTCCCAGAAGCCCTGAGCATTGACCATAGTGGCTGGGGCTTCTGGGAGCTGAAGTCCACAAACATCTGTGGGCCCACAGGTTGAGAACCACTGTGCTAAGCACTCAGAGCTATGAAGTCCAACTGGGCCTCCAGTAACAGAGATTAATCTAGGAGTGCTCCCAACCGATGCACCTGCTTTTTCAGGGGGAATGCAACCCCATCCAGGGCAAATTGCTTACTCAAGTCCTAGACTCAAGCACCATTAATCCATAGAGCCTCCATCTTAATGGGATTTTGGATACTGCTCCAGTACCTGCACTGCCTCCACTAGCTCTGATGACAAGGAGAACAAGAGCTCCCTAATGACTTCTCCCAGAAGCTTCATGAAGCTGTTGAACAGGATGAGAGATGAGATGGAACCCTGTGGCACCTCACAGCTTAATGGTCATGGGGCTGAATAGGAATCTTCCAGTGTAACTGTTTGGAACTTGCCCTGCAGGTTGGAGCATAATGACTGTAATACAGTAACCTCTACGCCCACTTTATGGAGCTGGTCCAGTACCACACCATGGTTCATGGTTTTAAAAGCCACTTAAATTCCCAGGAAGATCAACAAAGTATCACCCACTCATGTTTCACTTAAAGTAAGTTGTCAGTCAGAGTAACAAAGGCCTTTTACTGCTGTGCCATGATCTGAAACCAGACTAAAATGGATCTGGATAATCTGTTTTTTCTAATAACATTTGTCTAGCTACCACATATTCAAACACCATGCCCCATCAGGAGATATTAGTGGTAGGATAGTAATTGTCCTAAACCTCTGGGTCCAGAAGGGTCATCTTCATGAGATACCACACCACTATGCCCCTTCAACACAGTAGCACCTACCCTTGATATAGTGAAAATTCACCAAGTCAATATATGCCTAATAGACTTTCACCAGCCAAGGTGGACATGCAATAGGAGGGACAAGTTGAAGCAACTTGTTCACATCATCAGGCTGCAACAACTGAAACTCATCCCAAGAAACCTGACCAGACGGAACACTGGATGCTTCCTCAGATTCTGCAATATCTGTGGCATCAGGCTCTGAGTGAGTATGTGCTACTTTCTCCTCGGAACTGGAGAAATGTTCTAGGTTTCATTTTGGCCATTAAAAGACACATTTTAGGTCCTTAATCTGTTTTGGGGACAGAGTTCACCTTGGCCATCTCCTGTAAAATCTGGACTGAAACCTTGAGTAGACTGACTACCCCACTGACATTTAAACCACCAGCTGCCCCTGAGCACAATCTGTTGCAAAGAGCTATCATTGCCACCTGCTTTCCCTTTGTGGTGTTCATAACTTGCGCAAATGTTGTTGTGCTTACTTTACAGGGAATAATGTAATGTGTTGTCATCTATGGTATGTATTAAAGATATGTTAAGGTAAGTGTTCAGAGGGGGTGAGACCATAGAACAGTGGAGGTGACTGGCACTTGGTTGGAAGTTTAGAATATTTTTAAAATGTGAATGCTCTTTTGTTTGTTTTAAGATGCAGTTTAGTTTTAGGTGATTGCAAGTTAGGGCTTATATGAAGAAAAGTTTTAGATAACCAGAAGTGTTGTTTAGCTAGCTGTTAGAAGTTATCCATGTTTTTACTCAATTCTAATCAGGAATGAGATAAAGTGTGTAGTGCTGAGAGTTAGACAGTGCCATGACCAGATAGTAATGGGAGTGGTGTTGTGATTGATATATGTAATTGGAGTTGATTAAACAACTGTAACAGTTAAGCCTTAAAACCCTGTAACCATAAGCTTCTGCACACAAAGTAATCTTGGCCCGAATGTTTATCTTCTTTTTAATAAATTATTTATAATATATACACATGCCTCTTGTAATGCTGCAGTATTATTACCGCGGCTATAAGTTCATACATCTGGTATCTTTGGTGACACTGGTTGTTCAGTAAGTCTTTTAAACTTGGGGAACCGATGGTGGGTTTGGGTGAAGAAATCCATGCAGAAAATCACAAAATTAAATGTCACGGAAGGTGACTGTAGCTGATCCTGTAGATGGTGTCCTGTGCAGAGAATGAAGGACTATTTGAAGGCCGATAGGCTGGGCACTAAACTGAATGTTAAGAGTTTGCAAAATTTATGTCCCTGGAGGTATTTATAAAGCATAAACATCTATGTGTAATACTAAGAGCATAGGTATTGGCTAGTTTCAGGCATGAAGCCAGCCTAATGGAAAACAAAATGCTAAGCTTGCAAGAGAAACAGAAACAGTGATTTGGCTTAAAATGAACCAGAGAAACATAGCGTGTGAGGACTGCATTAAAGAGCTGATGCAATCTGATGGAAGGCAGTCAAGAGCTAATGACCACCAAGTGTTCTGTCACAGAGCAAAGGCTATTAAGATCTTTTGCTCTGATTGGAGAAAAGTAAATATTTATATAAACAAATTAACATTCTTGACACAAGTAGAGGCTAATAAAGGACTAATCTGACTAGATGATTGGAGGCCAGGCACAGTACAAAACTGGCCCAGATGAGACAACAAACTTGTCAGTATCCCAAACAGATGTGGCTGTTATGCAACCCACAACAATGCCTCCATTTTTAGCTGACAACAATCCAGGTCAGGCTGGTAAGAGAGAACCTCTGCTCTCAAATAGGCTAGATATGTTTGCTGATTAAATAGATATATTCCCATTATGAACAGTAGACACCCATGATAGATGTTTATTGGTTTATATAACAGATGTTGCTATGTATAGAGCAATGCCCAGGGATATTACCTCCCTTGGATGACTGTATTACCTCCACAGATGGTATATGGGTTAGGGGATCCTAATATTGTGCAAATCCTTCCATAAGGATTAGTTTTATAGCAACAGGTCACTGTTGGTCTTGAAAACCCAACTTTCTCCACGTAAATCCTCTGTCCCATACTGGATAACCAACACTCCACAAAGTTCTCTCTGAGATTGCCAGTAGTTTATCCTTGTGGATAAGCATAAGCAACACAGCACACTTCCATAGAAGTCGCTGAACATGCAGCTAACAGTTTTTACCTGTTAACTTTACTGATTAAGGCACACAATTAAGGCAGTGACTGGTGAGAGCCATAAATCCATACACCACACTTGCTCTTATCTCAAAAGCACTGGGTTCTTAAAACAACGCGTCTTTCCAGTCTGCACTTTCATTGTTGCTGTTTTCTGCTCTTCCTTCTCTCACCATCCAGTTGTTTCAATAGGCAGCTCATAACAGCAATTAGCAATACCTAACAGAGATACATAGGAGCTTTTATGCAATGGTTAAATACATTTCTCCCAATACACATCCAGAAAACCATACTCATTGCCACATGGCAGGAAGCTTAGCAACCTGACATCCTCATAGAATTGTAGAGTTAGAAGAGACCCCAAAGACCATCCTGTCTAACCCCTTTCTGCCATGCAGCAATATACAATCAAAGCACCTCCTGACGGATGACTATCCAGATTCCATTTAAAAACCTACCAAGAAGGAGACTCCACCCCACTCCAAGGCAGTATGTTCCACTGTCAAACTACTCTTTCCATCAAGAAGTTCTTCACTAAACTTAAAGGTGGGATGGGTGAGAATTTTGTTGGGCTCATGTTTTGACACACAAATTTCTGACTTTCAAGTTTGGAAAAACTGTGAGATGGGGGGAAAAGCACATAACATAAAGCATAATAGATTAGTGCATCCAAACCGATAGCTTTGGGTGCTGAACTTTTAAAAGTCTCATTTGGAATGAATACGATCGACCATGCTTGCTTGTAGTGCTGAACTGCAGTTGCCATCTCTCTTCCTCTTTTCCTGTCCTTGAGAGACTTATCTTTAATATGTACATGACAGGCATTTACAACATGTTCCTGTCAGTGCTAAGAATAACTGTCAAATTTGGTCAGTGGTTGAGAATTCCATTTGGCTTATTTTTGATAAGAACTGACCAATACACAAATTTCTTTGTCAAATCAGTAGGAGAAATAAATGGAAAACATTTGGAATTTAAAATAACTGAAGATAAGAGAAACCAACACTGACAAATTCATCCTTCCTTAATAAAGTCACAGTTGCCTATGATGCTCTATAGATACAGATAAGGCCATCTTTCTATCCTAGCATCTCTATAAGTGTCAATTTAATTCAATTTCAAACTTGAAGCACCTACTAGGATTATCAGCAGAACTAAGACTAGATGGTGTGTCTGCCTAGAAGAAGTGAGAACTGCAATTTTTCATCTTAAGAAAATCCTGGTACAAATTTCAGGAAATCATTTGAAATTGGAGCTAAAATGCATAATTTCTCTTCCTTTTAAAGAACATTACATGGAGATGGATGCATTCAGAAGTATAGTTGATCCATTTGCCAGCACTTTACCAATTATCTCATGGCCTTCTTCACAACCCATTGCCTTCTAGATGTTCCTAAGTGCTACATAAACATCCTGCTTTCCTGAACAGCTGAACTGCAAATGGAACCACAAATTTGGCAGAAGATCTTTAGCTAAACTCTGCAGTGTACTTTGGAGATGCCACTCTGGCAACACAGTTCGGCACTCCTTAAAAGTTCCTTTTGTAGGAACTGTTATCCCGCTGACACTTGCACAATCAGCCTTCTAACAGAAGCCCCCCACACTCACAGAGAGAGAAGTTCCAGCAAACTGAGCCTAGGCACAGCTGTAACTATGTGTTCTTTTTGTGAAGGGATGTTGAATTAAAGGTAACAGGCAGAATTACTTATCAGTCTATAGATCCCTTCAGTGAACAAGATTTGTCTAAGTGTTCACCTGATTCATAGTGTCTGCCCTATTGGGGAAAGATGGGATATAAATTAAATAAATAATAACATAGTCATTGGATTTAAGCTAGGGAAAAAGAAGAGCAGAGAAAAAAGACGTGAATATCACGTGTGAATAGTGCACATTAATTTTTTTTGTATTATCTATTGCATTCTCCCAGTGTAGGACCAAAGGCAGCTCACCAACAATAAAAGAAAATTAGCTAAAAAAGCAAGCAAGCAAGCACAAATTAAATGGAAAATCCTGTTTCCTACATAGAAAATGATGAGGTTTTTTTGGGGGGGGAATCATAAGTGAAGTTAGTGCAGGATAAGTCCTGAACTGCAAAGATTCTCAGCAATCCAGTCTTCTTTTTCTCTGACTTTTTCTTACATTCAAGAAACCTGTTTTTTAAACATTTTCAAACATTCTTTCCATTTGAAATAGAAAATGCTGCTCATCTCCACATGCTCAGTAATAACACCGCTCACTCAGAGGGGAGTTAGTCTTCAAATCTGCACCTCAGAAAACAAAGCAGAAAGATTTGTATAGTGCAATTGCTGTCAGCATCCAAGAACTCCCCGAGCTTAATTCTTCATTCCTTCTGCTCAGGAGGAACTAAGAGTTCATTATTTGGTTGTGGCAAGGAGTCACACCAGACGAGGAAAGCAGACTGGCTTATTCCACATTGGGGACTGAAAAGATAAGAACTCAACACAATATGAAGGAATGGGGCCTTCTTAATGCATTCCTGCTATTAACAGTCTATTAGAAGCATGACAGTTCCCCAGAGTGGTTGACTTTAGATATTTGTTATTCATAAGAACACAAGAAGAGCTCTCTGCAGGATCATCACTGTTTCTGACGGCAGCCAGCCAGAAGGTTAGTAGAATTCACTATGTCTAATATGAATTTATTCATGATTTAGATATTATAGGATATTCCTACTGGCCAAGAAAAGTTAGGAGAGATGGTTTTGCTCTGTGTGTGTGTGTGTGTGTGTGTGTGTGTGTGTGTGTGTGTGTGTTCGTTCTTCAGCAGTATACCAATAGTCCTGTGCTTTCTGCATAGCTGAGCTCTGCCTGGTACATAAGATTTCTAATATATGCACTGTACATATCTTCCTTGTTTGCATTGCATTACTGTGAAGCTTTCCAATACACTGGGAGGGGTGATGGAATGTATCACTCTTTCATCAGCTGATCTATATGCTTTACTTAAGTGGCTAAAGTGTAGTGATGTAATTCCTTACTAATTTTCTTCTTGAAGCAATCAGTGAGTCATTTCTAGCTGTTTTCTTCCCACTGCAAGAAAGTCCTCAAAAACTATTCAGTTTTCAAAGCTGATAAGCAGTTCAGGACTTCTTTTGAGTAAAATGTCCACTTTTCACAGAAAATAGGCTTCTTTTCTGCACAGAAAAATCTGTTCGCTGTGCAGAAAATGCTGTTTTCTGTACAAAACAACCACGTGTCAATTTTGTGCAGAATAAGTCCCACTTTGCAAATATTCTCATCAGTCCAGGATTCTTTTCATTAGAGCTTCTCAGCATTTGAAAAACATGTTTCTTGACTATTTTAAAAATATTTTCAAATGTTCTTTGTGTCCCTATAAAGTGTCACTGTGGTAAAAAGGATCAGAGAAAAGATGGGAATCACATAGAAAATTAGAGAAAGGGTGGAAATCGCATGGCTCTCCAGAACATACCCCAATGGAACTGTCATCGGCTGCAGCTAGTATAGCAAATGGAGATGCATTCCAGCAAGGTCTGGAAGACTGAATATTTGCCATCATGGGTTATAATATTGAACAGGGAAGATCTGGCTTCAGATCCCCACTCAACCAGGAAATTAGCACATTGAATGACTTTGGGTTGGCCACTCCGTCATCCTAAATTGCTTTGCCCTCTCTGATCTGCAGTGAACCTTCCTTTTAATACTCTTTCCTCCCCTTTGAAAGACATTACATTGAAAAGTAGAGGAGAAGGTTGAGTGTGGAGTTAGGAAAAGGTGTTCCTTTCAGAGCTTATTTACTGTTTTGGCCTGCAACGCCCACAACCTTTGAATCAGCCATGCTTGCTGGGAATTCTAGTCTTCCTCCTCCCCCCCCAAAAGAAACCTAAAAAGTTAACATTTTGGATGATTAATCCTCAAATCTTTTAGACAGCATAGACTGGCCATGCTGCTTTAGTAATCCTAGAAGATACCATTCAAAAAAAGTAACTTTTCCAAGCTCTGGATTGGATGTATGCTTTCTGGGGTTAGGTTGCTGGTTTTCGTGATTTTTTTAGGGCAGAAAATCATTCTTCTTGATATGCAGGAAATAAGGGCCTATTAAGATATGTGCGAAGCGAAGAGGAGCTCACCTGTTTCTTTGGTGATACATCTTGGAGAGTTTTGTGTGTGCTGCTTACAATGTTCGAATCTCTTCTAATCACCATTTCCTCCTCATCAGAACAAAGTAAGAACAAGCTTTCCTAGCAAGGTGAGATACAGGCCAACTGTCTGGGCACACAAAGATGAGTCAGTCTAATGTTGTGCAACTTCAGAAAGCACCTGAGCATCTCTCAAAGGATGGAGACATGGACATCTTCCATTCAGCCATCAGACAGATGATCAGTCCTGGTCCATCAGGCAGCCAGCAGCTCAGAGAACAAATTCTAGATGCAGTTATTCGCCAACCTGGTTTTACACATACCCCAACCCTTCACCCATGCTATTCTGCATTGTTTTAAGAGCTGACAGACTGTTAATTAAAAAGCCAGAAATCAATTGGCCTCATCTTTCCCAGTCCAAGGCTCCTATGCACACAAGGATTAGAGTCTGCCTCTACTTTAAGTCAATTAGAGATAAGGCGGGTTATAGAAATGTCAGCTTCTGCTTATCAGCTCGCTTGAAAATGACGCAGATTGAAATGTAAAAAGATTATTTCTTCAGTTCTTTCCCTCCCCCTCTTATTCTAAGGGAAAAAAATGATTAAGTAGGAATCTGACAACCTATTGAGGCCGATAGTTTAAGATAGCCACCAATGGACAGAGTTATTATGAATTCCTAGACACACCTGCAAGGCTGGCAGGAGACGAATGCTTGCAGTTGCTGTCTTCTCCGCTCTCACAAGACTTAAACACACTGTATAGCAGATTATCCAAACAGAGTTTGTAAAGTTACGGTTATGAATCCAAGAAGCAACCTGATAGTCAAGTAACTATTACATTTATGGGGTCTTCCACCCCTTCCCCTCAAAAAAAAAATACACTTTTTGCTTTTCCAGTCCTTACAAATATCTAAAATGCTTGTTTTTATTTCATTTTATTACAAAAGCCTGAATACTCAGACCTGCTAGCATGCGTACAAAATACACTCTCTTGCCATCTACCCTGTTTAAACTTAAGAGCCACAGCAGTGCAGAATGCAGCATCAGCAGCCAGCATCTGAGCAATGGTTGAGATCTATTGGGTCAAACCACTCCCAGAATGGGCCATTCCACCAACAACTTGATGGGAAGAGGATACCGCCAGCTCTGAACCAACTATTCCATGAATGCCAAGAGAAGGGTTCTTGAAAACAAGGCACTATAAGAGGCTTAGAAAATCACCTGAGCTCCTCCTCCCCTCCATCCAGGCGTTGATAGAATAGGTGTTTCCAACTACAGTCATCCCCATGTAGCTTTCTGCTTCATCTTCCCATGCCTATCACCTTCTAAATCTTCTTTTCCTTACTTTCACCACTGCCACAAGCATAACTGGTGCCTAAATACCCCAAAGGTATCAGATCTTGTCTATCTTCAAAGTTAGGCAGGGACAGCCCCAGTTAATACTTAGATGGGAGACCTCCAATGAATAGCAGGTGCTGTAGGCTGTCTATCAGAGGAATCACCTCCGAGTATTTCTTGCCTTAAGAAAACCCTAAGAAATTCATATGAGGCCATTTAGTGAGGCCACACCCCCTAACTATAAACATCCAATTACACAGCAAAAGAAGTCAAATTAACCTTCACTCAGCCATTATTGTAATGCAATGTAGTTATACCTTCACTTTTGAAAAGAAAAAAAAAGCATCCATTGCAAGTAACTATTTATTTATGATTAGTTGCTTCCAATCTTCCCAATCAGCCACATGTTCTCTGGACTACAGAACAGCTCCTGCGAACCTTAAATTCTTTCTCCAAGAAGAACAAGGGTCCTATCAAATATTTTTCTGAGCAAATCAACATTTGCCCACCAGTTGTTGCCCAGAATATAGACAAGGGAGTTCACATATTACTGGGACAGACTGTTTTATTGGCTGTTTCCTCCAATACATTGTGTTTTGTTGTGGTTGTTTTGTTAGGTTAGTGTTGCTTAGTTACTCCTATTTGCCTTTTTGGTAAATATTTCCTTATCTGTTCTGTGTTATATTAAAAACTGGTGTTTTAATAATATTTTTTTTTAAAAAAAAAATGAAAGCCACTCATCTCTACATGACTATAATTTTTCAGGGCCATTGAACAACTTGCAGCTAACTAAGGAAATTATTTGTTTTCACTGGAATGTTGAACAGTGCCAGGATAAAAACCCAGATCTAGAAGGGACTAGGTAACCTAAATCTTGTGTTAAAATGGGATGGTTTCTGCTTATAATTGCTTTATCCCATTTTTACCCCATGAGGTCCACTATGGGGCAGCTTCTAAAACTTCCTGTCTTAATTCGAATCGACGGAATGCCTGTTGCGCAATGATTCCCCATCTGCTTCTTAATCAATCACAGACACTCTGTTGCTAAAAATGGCAAACGTCTGATTCTTTATGTGCTGAACCAAAAAAAGCCAGAGTGGTAAGTGTGTGTGTGTGTGTGTGTGTGCGCGCGCACGTGTGTGAGAGAGAGGGGGCAACCACACAACTGTCTTAAGAGCCGTAGTAATATAAGATTTAAAACAAATACAAAAAACATAGTAGCTCTCCTCCTTTTAATAAAGCCAAACATCAGAGTTGGGTACTACTCTATTATTAGGATCTTGGCGCCACTTTTGTGATGTTTTAATCTTTGCAATAAAATGGTTACCCAACTCTAATCTCTGTTTTTCACTTCTGGGCTACATGGCTATTTCATTTTCATTTACTATGGAAAATTCAGCTGGCCCTCCATATCCATTGATTCTATATCCATGGATTCAACCAACCAAAGCTTGGAAATATTTTTTAAAAAAAATACAAAACAGCAAGTTTTGCAATTTTATGCAAGTCAAACCATTTCACTACACCTTTGTACATAATGGGGGTTGAGCATCCACAAATTTTGCTATCCCGGGGGGGGGGGTCCTGGAACCAAACCCTAGCAGATGCCGAGGACCCACAGTATCACAATTAAGTGTGTAAGGCCAGCTCAGAGGAAGGCCATTTCCATCCACTGAGAAGAGGCTTCTCAGTGGCTGCTCCAGGCTCTAAAACAAACTTCCTGCAGGATCTATAATGACCCTCTCTATGCCATCATTTCATCTGTGGGCAAAACCTTTTTTATTCCAATGGGCTTTTGAGAACTAAAAGCTCTTAAAGAAAGGGATTTTAAAAGTGTGCTGTATTGTTTTAATTCTGCTACTTTCTAACTGCTTTTGAACATCTTAATTGTATGTTTTGAATGTTTTTGAATGTTGTTAATTGTCTAATTCTGTTTTCATGTTGCCTTAACAAGTACATGGCACGCAGGTTCAATATGGTCCACTCCATATCAGGAATACGTGTACCTATTGAATTTGGCCAGTATTCATCAATTTTAGGGAAAGGTTTTGACATTTTAATAATAGGAAGGCAGGGAAAGGGGAAACTAAGAAATACACCCATCCCTAGCAAAAACTAGGAGCCAGCATGGTTAGATGATTTGACCTTCAACCTGGTCCCTAGATTTCAAGGGACTAGGATCCAAATCTCTGCTTGGGCATGGAAACCTACTGTGTTATCCTAGTCAATTCACATACTTTCAGCCTCAGAGGAAGGCAACGGCAAACCTCCTCTAAATAAGTATTTCCAAGAAAACCCTATCACAGGGTTGTCATAAGCTGGAGAAGACTTGAAGGTATCTAACAAAGAAAAAATGTATTTGCTTTTGTGGAGAAACGCCCTGAGTCCGTAACAGGTTTGAGGTCCTAAGGAGGATCAGATGTGTGGAAAATCTGATGAGCAGATGGACAGACCTAAGCATAACTAACCCAACTGCACCCAACAAAAGTCAGATCTTGTAATGTACTGTGTGTTTACATGGGGAACACGATGCCCAGTAGACACAGAAAACAACTGCATCGGATTCACATCTTTTGATGAAAATAATATTTTGTTCCAGTGTGGTGTAGTGCTTTGAACACTAGACTATGACCCTGGAGACTTGAGTTTGATTACCCGCTCAGCCATGGAAACCCATTGGATGACCTTGGGTGCATCACACACTCTCAGCCTCAGAAATCCCTGTGATAGGTTCACGTTAGGGTCATCATTAGTTAGAAATGGCTTGAAGACCTACAGAAACCACACCACCACAAACATTTCTTTAATTTCATTGTGAAAAAGAAATATCATCTCAAGAACTAAGGCATTTACTATATTTACTGGACATTGGGAAATAAAATATGGGCAAATCTATGTGCCCATTTTACAGTGTAAAGGACTACTGTTGAAAAAAGGGCCTACAGATGCATTTTAGTCCATGGGGGGAAATGTGTAAGTTAGATAAAGTACATAAATATGCATGCACATTTCAGGGGGAAATGTGGTAAAAAATGTGCACAAATTTCAAGTAGAAAAAGAACTTGCAAACCCATGTGATACAAAGCTGAAACACAACATGATACTGAAATCTCCTGGCACCACACAAAACAAGTATGGGAAGACAATGCCAGTGAGAGTTGGAGAAAGGAATGTAAAGAAACAGAGAATTTCATGTCCCCAAATGCCCAGTTAAGGCAGCTGCTAATAACAAAATGCACACTGTATACATAATTACCATGTTCTTATCTTCACAACCAACACTTTCCACAACATATTCAGAAGAAGGCAACTGTTAGCCACATTTGGTGTAAGCTTTTTTGGTGCATCATTCAGGACAGGTCTTCCCAAGATTTTTCACCCACTATTGACATCACTTGCCCTTTAATTGTGAGATTTATGCAGCTACACAGCCAAGAAGGTAAGTAAAATGTAGTAAACAGAGTGATGTTAAGATTTATCCACAGAATGAATCTGCGGGGCATGTGGTTGTTTTCATTAAATCTTTCCAAAGGAAAGCAGACGTGGGAGCCTGCGAAATTTCCCAAGGCTGCTCGCTCAGGCTGTGCCTTACCTATTCAATGGGCTTGACATTTATCATCTTACAGATCTCAATCTCATTCTGTTTTGTGAAGTACCAATGAAAGCTCCCACATATGAAATATTATCTTATTACTACAAACGTCAACTCAAAGCTATTGGGGAAAAAAAAAAGTCTTTTCCTCTCTTTCACCCATTTTTAATAAAACAGGATTATGTCCCATGGGGAGATTTCCCCCACTAGATTTTTTTTTCCTCCATACTGACAAAAATCATCATCTTAGAAATTCAGCTCATATTAAAGAAACGGTGAAAGGAAGCATTTAGCTTTTAATGGAGCTGTTCACTTAATTTTCAGAACAGCTGTAGCAAAAGGTGGGAGGGGATTATACATTTCTCTGCACAGGAAGCCCAGGAGGGAAACTTGAAGAAGCTCACAGAGAAGGATCTTCATTTGTAGAGGATTTAGAAAGGACTAGGGACCAAAGTGCCAGGGTGGTATAGCGGTTGGATGTTGGACTAGAATTCTGAGAGACCCGGGTTCAAATGCCCACTCAGCCATGGAAATCCACTGGGTGACCATAGGCAAATCAATCTCATTCAGCTTCAAAAGAAGGCAATGGCAACTCCCCTCCACCATTCAAATAAATCTTGCTAAGAAAAACCCATAAATTAGAAATGACTTGAAGACACATCTCAACAAAGTGCCAGAACTTGTGAAAATCACTTTTATGGATTACATCTTTCAGAATCACCCAGGTGGCACAGCCAGTAACCGGGCTGGTTATGGGATTCTCAGAGTTATAGTCAGAAGGGTAATTTTTGTTCCGTCCATCTCAACAGAGGAACTTCACATCCACTCCTTCATTCCTAATCCACTTTTAGCCCACCCGACCTTCCTTAGTGTTTCTTCCCAGCTCCCCAATATCTCCAAAGACATTACAGACTCTACTTGTGTGAAAAAATAAAATGTGAACTAGAAAGGTATCTTGGGTCTTAACTCACAGTCTCGTTTAAACTACAGCATTTTCTATTTTAAACAATGCAATCCTATGTGATCCTTGTTCGGAAGGAAATCTCATTGGGTTCCAAGGGACTTAGCAAAGTTCAGGATTGTAGCCTAAATCCATCTACCTCCCTGTCTGCTCAGTACGCTCGTAGTTATGTCTTTGCTTCCTTTCAACCAGTGGTGGTTGGGGGCTTACACAACAGTGGGATGGTCAATCTGTTCTGAGTTTTAGTGTGAAACTTAGAGGAATTATCCAAGATGATGACTTCATCTCCAAAATAGGTTCTGAACCCTTGAGATACCTTTAAAGTTCAACCTAAAACCTAGAGCAGATTCACCATCCCACTGACATAGGAGCCACAAGCTTTAAAATACTGAATCAAGGTGCCTCCATTTTGTATGCCTCAACTCTTCCTTGGTATCTTGTCCTTTTCATGATCTTTGCCTGCAAAATGCAGGTAAGAGGACTACATGACCACAAGGCTGGCCTGAACTGATTTTGACTGGTTGGTGAAGCAAGAAACAGAATGTCTCAGCTTAGCTATGCACGTTGTAAATCATAAGCATGAGCAGTAGTGTAAGAGAACTTTTTCTTCTCCTTTCTTATACTAAAAAGTATATAATAATCCTTGTGTGTAACTCAATAAGCATGTCTCATCTGCTTTCTTGCTGTGCAGCTCCAGGGGTGTCTGACCCTTTCGATCAAAAGCTCTGCGTTGCATGATTTTTCTATTTCGACCAGATTCAGGGTTTCCTTTATAGCTCTGCATCTCTTTGGGATGCAGAACTATAAAGTGTTCCTGTAAGAACCAGCAAAGCCACCAGAGGTATCAACTTTACGCAGTAGCTGCTGATAGGCCTTATGTGAGATTTTTCCCTGCAGCCATACTGAGCTTTCGCTTTCCAGATAAACACTTTGGCATGCAGGGGGGGCAGAGCATACCAACAAATGTTGCTGTCTAAGGTGAAGGACAAATTCCATCTCCTGAATTCAAGTACAGAAGCTGACTGAACTGGCTATGGGACCATGTCCATTCCACCTGAGGACAAGAGTCTTGATTAATGGGGCAGGGAAGGGAGCATATCTCACAAAAAATTCTCCACTGATATTGGCCCCAGATACTCACCTCGCTGTCTTTGTTGCTTTACATGGCTGTCTCACTCTGCCTAATGGTAGGGCTGGTCTCAGTGCTAGATGGACACAAGGCATGGTGATACCTGCTTAATACAGGGTCTTCAATCCTATGTTCTGATGTATGCTTATCAGTCCACAAATAAAAGGATAATTTGTACTGATCAAGCACTAGCTAATAAAATACAAATTATCAAGTGTTGCAAGACAAGGTTTTTTTTCCCCAACGTAATACAGATGTGAGTCTGAGATAATGGCTCTGAAACCTCAAAGGTAAGAGAGACAGAAAGTATAAAAGTCCACAGCAAAGTAATGTTCATGGTGGAAGAATTTATAGCACCATTCTAAGTATGTTTAGTCAGACATAAGACCTGTGGTGTACAACAGGGTGTGCATAGAACCACAGCCACAGTTCATTATAATGTAAACAGTAGCAAAAGGAGAATTGGTTAAGCCATGACATCTTCATTCAATGTCTTCTAAAATCAATGAAGTTGCAGATCTTCTTTTCACTTGCTCATTTTATCTGAATCTCAAAAGGTGTTTGGCTTGCCTTAAGGGTCCATTTATGAAGAGCCTATTAGACAAAATCTGTTCCAGATCTAGGTAAGTGATTAAGTTACATTATAATTCCTTAACAGGTGCAATAAAAACCATGCGATTGATTCAGAGTTCCAGAGGAAAGACACCTCATTTTAATGATGACCAAAAGCAGAGATGAAGAACTACAGAAGGCTGAGGGTCTTTTTGGGGGTCCTTTTTGCTGCTGAAATCTTTGGGTGGCCACATATTCTTCCATGGGAAGGGGGGAACCTAGGTAGAACACCACTTCAGTTTTTAAAATTGGTATTTTATACATTGAATACTGTGGGGTTGCCACCTATTTAAAAGGCAAATTACCATTTCTAGGGACCTTTCACGCTACACAGTTAAAGCTTTATGATTCCACTTTAACCACCATGATTCCATCTCATGGAATTCTGGGATTTGAAATACAGGAGGGAGTTATTTAGAATTCTCAGCCAGATAGCTCTCATGTCTCAGCAAACAACACACTCAAGATTTCATATGAAACAACCATGGCTAAAGGGGGATCACCATACTGCAATTGTTTAGTTTGATAGGGTCCCTAGAAGACTCCAGGAGAGACAATTAATCCTTTGTGAGGGATTATGGAGGACCCAAGGGTCATAAAAACAGCCTAGAGGACTACAGTTGGTCTGAGACCACACTATGTTCATTCCTACTCAGGATCAGTGAAGCAATTGCCTCAGTTGGCAGATTCTAAGAACCAACAGTGACAATGCCATAGCTATTCCTTCTGAACATCCTGTCCATTCCCCTTGCTTGAGCCACATCCTGGGCTGCACATCCTAAACTACTCTCCTACTCTGGTGGATGATGCTTTTGTGCTGCAGGGTTAAAGCTTCAACTGCCTGTCCAGATGGCTTCTCTACATGGCTTGGTGCAGGGACGCCCCATATTGGGCATTGGCTTAGGCTAGATCTAGTATGTTGTTCTAGATCTAATCCAAAAATTTGCCTTGATGTCGGGCATTCTAGTGGTCAATGTAAAGTTTAGACCAGCATCAATCTATTCTGATTGACACTGGACTACAATAAGTTCCTCCACAGGAGAAGCTAGGGGATTTACAACAGACATTATTTAAAATGAGATTCCCTCCAGTCAGTGCCCTATCTATGAAACAAACTATAAACTCAATGAATTGCAAATTGGTGGGAGTCACTTGATGTCAAAACTCTCAGTACCCTTTACTTGCTGGTTGGGTTTACAGCATTTGGGTCTTCTCATTCATAGCTGCTAACTGGCTATGACCAAAAATCAGGAATTCAAGATGCAATACTAGATGTCTCCCTTCCTTTTACTATACCATGCAATGCAATTACTACAATCGAGTGGGTAACTCATGGCTTTCCAGATGTTTTTGACCTACAATTCTTATAATCTTCAACCAGAACACCTGCTGGGAAGGGAGATATAGAGACCTAGCATGATTTAATGGTTTGAGCATTGGACTAAAACCCTGAAGACCAGTGTTCAGTTCCCCGCTTGGCCATGGAAACCCACTGGGTGACTTTGGGTATGTCACATACTCTCAACCTCAGAAAACCTCACAATAGGGTTGCCTTAGAGTCACCATAAGTCAGAAATGACTTGAAGGCACAATAACAACAACAGAAACATAATCGAAAACATTAGAAGGAGAATTGCCTCTCTTCTGTCCCTAGCCCACCTGTTCAAAATAGTATCTCACAAACAAACTATGGAAGTGAAAAAAAATGTGAAGCAACTAGGATGGATTACAATATTCTCCCAAAAGAAAAGCCCTAAGGATCATTGTACTGTTTTGCTCTCAGAATACATTAGTACTCATTTCTCAAAACAGAAAGAGAGACATAGTATTTTGAGCATATCTTCAGAGAAGCCTAAACTCTCTCAACCTGTGAATGAGACATCCTCAATGGTCCCACAAATGGATTGGGCACACTGCAATAATCATGTTAACACCAAAAGACATGATGTGGCAAGGACAAACCCACCCAACTCCTACTTAATGCAAAAACAAAGACATTTCGATGAATCCAAAAGACAGCACTTTATAAGCAGATACAATGAGTTTCCTTTTCATACACAACACATAATTAACCTTGCCATCACTAGATATCATTGAGACCAAGAGCTTAGCAGAATTCAAAGAAAGGCTTAGGCATTTATATAGCTAATGAGAACACTGATAATTACGTTACATAGGATAAGGGGAGAAAATGTCAGAAAAGCTATAAACCGTCATGGCCAATGAGTAATGGACTAAAGCCAAGAAGACAACTCTTTTGTAGGATGAATGATCTCTAGCAACCCTTGATGGTAATTTCTGGGATTTTGAAATGGGCCACTGTTGAAGCATAAGTTACAAGGGCCAATAGGCCACTATAGTAATCTTCAGTGCTATTGTTATTGTCCGTAAGCAAATCAGGGATTGTGAACAAACTTTGATAAATTACTTGTGACAGCTTGCTGAGATTTCATTAACCATTCCAAAATTTCTCACCTCGAGAAAGAAGTTTTTACTTTTCACTGATGTCTGCACAAATTGTGTAAAATATCTCTACACAAAACTAGCGTCACTTGGCATTGCGAGGCGAAGCACACATACACAGCAAGCAGAGACTGCTTGACTGAAAAGATGAAGACAGCCTATGCAGTAGCTTGTGGTTTTTGTAACATTTATGGAACACGACAACAGCCACTGATTTAAGCTACACGATTTGCAAGATTTATAAAACATACAACAAAACGTTCAAACATTGTTCTTTCCCATGTGAAAACTCCTTCAAGACAGACAACAATGGTCTTGCCTGGCTTGTAGGAAAGGAGTAAAACTTTTTGTGAGGTCTCATTATAGCATGAGAACTAGGCAAGCAAAGATGTGTTTCTCCAAATCAAATATAATAACTCGGAGATGGGGTATATATTTAAAGAGAGTGCTTCTAGGCAAATCATCCACTAAAATCGTTGCCCTGCAATTGTTCTTTTGGATCCTAGACAGTGATTAAGAGTAAGTTCTTCCAAAATGGATTATTGTGCAAATAAAATGGCACCCTCTACAGACAAGAGGGAAATGTCAGAAGGCTTGGAAGAATTCCACGGTTTGTGAAAGTATGATAAATCTTTAGGGCAATAGTTCCCAATATGCGGTTTCCCAGAAGTCACTGGACAACAACTCACAAAATTTGTCACTACTGGCTATTCTGTCTGGGGATCCAGGAGCAGTTGCCTGTCAACAAGTGGGGACAAAAGTTAGGAGTCACATCCTTAGTGGGAAAGGAACCATAAAGCATCACAACAAGGACTGAACAAGCTCACTGAATATAAAAACTCTGGCAGACTCCTGGAGAAAAACAACAATAAGAAAAAAAAAGGGGTGAAGCCTCAAAACAGTACTGGAAAATAGAATTCTTCTTAATTGGCAAAATGTCCTTATAAACTCATGAGATGCCTAATGCCTTCCAGGCATGCTTTCTAATGGGCACAAGAATGATTTAATAGGAAAACTATGTTATTGTGGCCCTGAGGTAGCTTGCTACTGAAACACATTTGGTATTGTGCTTTTTTATAAGGACATTTTACAAATTTGTAAAAGCACTTTTAAAAAAAAAATCTGTTTTTTGTTGCTTTTTCTTACCCCATACCATCTTTGACTGTTGCAAGGGCAGAAGAGAAAATGCGTGTCCATGCAGCAGAGGAAATAAAATGAAGTATCTTCGAAAAGGGCATCACTGGCTGAAAGAAATGTGAACTTAAGCCCTCCATCCTGGAACATTTTGTGACAGTTCTAGCTTAGTAGCCATTATTAAGAATGGAAAGAATATTCAGAAATACCTTTTTTAAAAGACAAAGAAACAAAAACAGGTTTCTTGAGTGTCTGGAACCTCTGACAAAGAGAATCTTCCCAGTTGCAGATGTATTCTGCAAAGCTCACGTTTGTGCATACAAATGTTTTTTGCACAGAAAACATTTCTGCACAGAAAGCAAGTTTCTGTCACAGAAAATGAAAATTTCTATATAGAAAACAACATTCTTAATTCTGTTTTCTGTACAGAAGGTTTGCTTTCTCAGAAGAAAATGCTGTTTTCTATCCAAAATCACCACATTTCTTTATTTTATTATTATTATTATTTTTCATATAAGCCCTAAACTCCAAATAATTTTTGAAAATGGCACATTTCCAACAACTTTCCTGCAGCAAGGAGAAAAATGGTAAAATTATTCATTCTGGCCTGTAAAAACAAAATTTATGAATATTTACATCTCTAAGCATTATGCCTGCATAGACACACATCTGTCTGAGCCCCAAATGTGAACAAATTTCTTGTCACTTCTTCAATGCAATGCTGGCCACTTTCAAGACAAACTGCTTTTGGTAGAGGAAGAAACATAATTTTCACTTATAGCATGTTCAAAGGAACTAGATTTTTAGAAGAGGAATGATCACAATTCCAACTGCACTGAGGAAATATAATGCAGCATGAGTCATAGCAAGAGTTATCCTATGCAATGTTTGGCCAGAGAAGAACCCCACATATGTTACATTAACATCACTGGACCACAGTGGAGCAAAGCTGTACCATCTATGTTTAGCAAGCCCTGGAACAACCTAGGGGTGTTCTTAGGCAATGGTAAGATTTACGGCACTTTGGTACATCTCAGAGCCATTGATTCCATCATTAATACATTTCTCAAAGGCCATCCTGCCTCATTTGGGAGGCCCAGTGGCCATTCTGAGCTCTGTTTTTGATTCTAGAAGCCAATCTAGACTTTAAGCAGACTCTGGAAAAAAGAACAATGGTCAGACCACTTCTTTCCCTCCCTTCCTCCCTTTCTCTTTTCTATTCTCTTCTCTCTTCCTCCCTTCTCTTCTCACCAGCAATTGGAAAAGAAGATCCCACTACCCTAGGAGTTGCACTCAATGTTCTCTCAAAGTTCATGAACATGGGGATTGAAACAGCTGTACAAAAAAAGTTTTTTCCCTTAAACTTAAACTACAAACTACAAACAGCTATAGTTTCCAATATAACTTGCACTAATCTCCCGGGGTGTGTGTGTGTGTGTGTGTGTGTGTGTGTGTGTGTGTAGAGAGAGAGAGAGAGAGAGAGAGAGAGAGAGAGATGCCTTCATGTCTCCTGTTGACTTATGGTGACCCCATGAACTTAATATGGTTTTCTTACAAAACGAATACACAGAGGTGGTTTTGCAGTAGTTCCTTCCTCTGAAATCAGCCTACAGCACCTGGTATTCCTTGGCACTCTCCCCTCCAAGTACTAACCAGGGCTGACCCTACTTAAACTTCCAAAATCACACAAGATTGGGTTCCTTTATGCCTACTAACCTGCCTACCCAAGGGCAATTTCTGCATGCTTCAGGTAACCAACAGATTACAACATTTGTAACAGGGACAGGAACAGCAGCAGCAGTGCCATCAGCAACAAAAGTAGTGGTTCTTGTGAAAACAACAGCCTCTTAATTATACAATCCCTCCATCACTTGCTTCTTTTTGAAGAGGGAAGATAACACATACATACACATTGCAACAAGTGTGGTTTAAGTTATGCATGCCATGGTGAGATTTTCTGCTTTGTTGAATTTTGCCTTTTTGATATATATACATAAAAAAATCAATGGGAAGAAAGAGTTGAACGTGTATATATGTTTTCACCAGACCTTTTGCAAAGAAGACCTTTTAAGAAAGATGTGCCACTTTGATGATGAGAATTTATAAATAATAGATAAAGCTGTGCCCTCAAATATGGATGAGCTGCTCTCTGGTAGGCCAGGGAGAAAGCTCCACAAATGACTGATGTACATGTCAGATTGTGGTAATCTGGAGTAAGGTTAATAACAATGTGATGAATAAAACAGACTTTTCATTGGATGATGATTTAAAACTGCTGGCAATGCAAAAATGTTTGGCTTCTCCCAGTTGGCATATTATCAATTTGCATTGGTCCTAGGAAACTAGGATTCTACGCCTTCCAAAATTCTGATCACCTGCATTCCACACATGTCATTCAGAACTGACTGGTCTGGATATGGAGGCATACAGAAATACACATGGGTCACAATTTCAGATTTCAGAGGAAGTAAAGAGTGTGGTATAGTTGTTTGAGCATTGGATACCAGGGTTCAATTCCCCACTCAGCCATAGAAACCCACTGGTGACCTTGGGCATGTCACACAGCCCACAAAAAAAAACACCTGTGACATGTCCCTGTATCAGGACACAGACAGTACCCTTCCTAACAGCCACACTTTAAAGACATGAGAGAAACAGTACTTATGGCAGCCAGTGCAGGTGGAAAAGGGTGAGCCTAGGTGTCAGGAATCTCTCCCTGCCAGGCCACAGGCAGCAAGGGTGGAGAGAGGCCAGGAACACTTGGGAAGTCCAAATATACCAAACACCAGGAAAACACAAGCGGAGCCAGGTCAAGCCCAGTCCAAAGGTTCAGGAGGCAGAGATCCATCCGGAGGGTTTCAGAGAGCAGGAGACACAAAGGTTGTGAAGGCTTGCTAATAATTTGCTGCAAGCAAGAAGCAGCCACGCCAGCAGACTTAAATAGCCCCTGTGAGCAGGTGCTGCTTGTTGTTGTTTCCTCAGCCTAGTCCAAGCAGCCTCCCTCTCAGCAGCCCGTTTCAGCCTTCTGCATGATTGAGGGCTGATGGGCACAGCTGGCTGCAACTCCTCTGCATCACTGCTGGTTCCCTCTCCATCCTGAGTTGGCTGGGGCAACTCAGTCTCTGTTTGACCTTCCAGTGCAAGGGATGTTTGCAGGTTGACTTGCTCAGTCATTGCCTTGGCGCCCCGCACAATCAGTTGCTCCTCAATCACAGCACCATCATTTATCACACTAGGATTCTGGCAGCATTTATATAAGAAAGACTTGTTAATTAGGCTGCAGCTGGGCAGGAGTCTGAACCTACGTAACAAGAGGCCAGAGTATGGCAGGAAGCTGTTGGAGCCAACTGACTCCATCAGTGGTAGTAACCCAGTCAGCTTCTGTGGTCTTTGCTTGCATTCCTTGAACCTTTGATCTTCACCTGGACTATGAATTCTGCCTTTGGACATCCTCTCTTTGAACTCATGGTAAATTTGGACTTGGTTTCTCTAAACCTGCTAAGAACCAGGACTAACCAAGACAAACTTTGCTTGGAGGCCTTGGCAGCCTGTCAGCACAGGACACCATGATCAAGGTCACCAAATGTAACAAGATTTGTGGGTTTTGTGTGTGAGAGAGAGAGAGGGAGAGAGGGAGAGAATGAATTTCAAAAAGCAGCATATTTTAAGAATATTTGTTGGGAAGTCTCCCTTAGTAGTATCTCTTCAAGTTAAACCCAAGATGGGAAGAAGAAATGGGTTTATTACACCTGGCTCTCCATTTCCATTGGCTAATCAGATGTATTGCTCATCTGATATAGTTCTCAACTCAAACGCTTACTGAATGACTAGTGATCACAGGTCCCTCTTCAAAGCACTAACTGGAATGCAATTGTGCTGAGTGCTATTATGGAATAGATCAAGATGAAACTGAGCAAAATCTTGAGCAAAAAGGCACTGTTTCTTTGTCGCTGTTGTTTGTGCCTAGTGCTTAGGTCATAAATGTATGGAAAGCCATTTCTTTATTTGAGACACTTTATAGCTGTGCATAGAAGGTTTTCAATTTTGGTTTTTCCAGCTCCTAAAAATTAAAACAACGTGTATTTGTTGCATCCTTGTTCAGATGGTATTGCATTGCCATAATATATCTTACAGACAATTAAACACTGTAACAATTTCTCAAATGAGTTGGGAATTTTGTTTGGATGGGAAATTTCTAATTGCAACCATGCTGACTCACCCAGCCTTTGTGCTTGTGGTTGAGAAATGTGGCGTACCCAAAACTTGCACTGGCTGTAAGTCTGATTGACTTAGGACTAATGAGTAATGTTTGCTCTCTATTGACTACAAGTTTACTTAGCACACCAGATTTGACATAGATGGAAGATTCAAAACAGCACAGTTAAGGTCCATTTTGAAAACTCTACCAGTAACCCATGTGACCTTCTCCCCTTTCTCAAAGATCTGTTGCAGAAATGACCCATTGACCTGCTTTCCACACCACAGCACCTCTACTTTCCCTATCAAGAGTGCCTGCAATGTATACGGAGGTTGCTCTTCCTGCAAGATCAGCCAAGCCTGAAATTCAATCTGAAGTGAACCTACCTACCTTTAGAAAAACACTCAATAAAGGGAGAGAGTAGTGAGAAATGCTAATGGAGAAACCAATTTCTCCTTGACTCCAGATGGGACCTACTAGGGCCCAGAAACAAGTGAAGCTGAACAAACAATTAACCATAAATTGTTTAGCTGACTGATTTAACTCCCTCTCCAATCCCAGAATATCCAGAAACAGGTCATGATTTTAAAAATGATCTGTGAAATATGTGACTGTAATGTTAACCACAATCTTTTTAAAAAGTATCTGCCAGGGACACACACAACACATGCCCTATCAAGAGAATAACAGGCCAGGTGATGCCTTCTGGGTAAATGATGAAATGCATTTTTAAGGTTACACCTGCTAAGTGTTTAGAACACACCATGCTGAGAAAGAACACAGCTAAGAGACTTTTTGCTCTCAAGTAGACATAGACAGGGTAAGAGACTCATGTTTTCCTCCATACCAGACAGCATGATCGGAAGCTATTGCCTTAAATTATAAACAAACAACAGTTTCCTATAAATTCTGAACTATGAGAAACATGATTTGCTCGCACACTTATGAATGAGAGCAAACTAGGATCAATAAGTTTAGGTCTTTGTTTAAAGAACTGATGTTAAAGAAATATTTGTTATCCCACTGAAACTATCACTTGTTTAAATTGGAAATGATGGATTCCACTGTGCTCCATGCAGTTGTAAGAAAGGAATGTGTGAGCTTTGGGCTCACTGTCCCTCATTCATATAATTCAGGGATAGACAACTGTGGACCGGTAGATGTAGATGGATGCCAATTCCCCAGCAGTCCTAACCAGCCAACACAATTACAGGGGAATGTGGGGTCACATTCCAGGAACATCTGGAGGCCCACAGCTGTCCACATCTGACATAGCTGGAAATCATGTCTAATTGCAGCCTTTGCTTCATTAACTCTTTGGATTAGCACATTGTACGGGGTTAACAGACCCTTAGACAGGGCTAATGTTGTGTATAGATACACCTCCATTTCCGTAATCCTTTGTTGCAGTAAACCAAGGAAACCTAACACTCTCCAGAGAAGACAGGAGTTCTACCTATAGATCTGTGCAATTACTAAAAGAGTAGAAGGTAGAGATTGGGATACACAGAAGAAGGAAGGAAACTCCACCCTGCTAAGATTTGCTTTGAGTCGACACTTCTTAGTTGAAGAAAGGATGGCCTATGTAGATATTATTATAGGCGGGTCTGCTACAAAAAACACTGTCCAGGGCAGGACCAGCATCTTCAGTAAGCTGTTGGGACCAAGGCACCCCATGGAAGGCCAGCTAATATTAATGCCAATACTACTCAGGTTCTTTCATTAGAAAGCTTAGCCGGACAAAGGAACAGTCAGAGAAGCTTCTTAACATGTTAGTTAGATTTCCTACAGTGCCCTGGGGTAGGACTTGGGATCATGAGTTCTTTCAGATGTTGATGAATAACCATTTCATCCCTCACTGTTTCCCAAGAAGGTTAGAGCACACTGGCCTACCCAGTTTATTATTTATTCCAACCTCCTTTAAAGAGGTAAGAGCAATGCACATGGTCTCTCTTTTCTATCCTCTCTGTGGAAAGTTTCAGAGTTTCCAATAATATTGGGGAAAACATATCTCATTTCTTGCCACTGTTTCTAGCAGTTGCTATGTTACTGTTAGCATCAGAAGTGAGAGCTCTGAAAAATCATTAAAATCATTAAGTTACTCATTAGTTGCACTTTGGGGATTTTTTTTTTTAAAATATCAGCTGGAACTCATGATCACAGTTATGAATGTATAACCTAGAATTACACATTCAGAACTGATTTGAATTCATGATGCGTATTTATCAATAGTGTAGGGAACACATAAGGATCGTAAAAGTCTTCCATTCCTGACTTGCCAGGGATGAGCCGCTGTGAGCAATGGCAGGGGAGGGTCTGTTCACCTGTTGATTGGGACTCAGAAAGCTGATGTTCCCACCCGCATCCAATGACTGATCTCTGGTGAACAAGGAATTGTGACAGTAATCTTGCTTCTGACTACTGCACGAGATTGCTTTCAGGAGGGGAGTGGAAACATCAGTTGTTGCATTCTGACTGACAGGAGAACAAACCCCCATTGCTCACAGTGGCTGCTGCCCAACAAGTCCAGATTGTAGGATGGGGAGGCCAGACTGGAAAATTGTTGATTAGCCTCAGAAGTAAGGAAGTTATTAGCTAAGTAGCTGATGCAGAATCTCATCCTTCTTTAGTATTTTTGCCTCTCTTTTTTTAAAGGCATACCTTGGAAAGTCCCATCTTCTCCCTTTTACCAAAATCTACCATCAGTGTAAAACATAAAACTCCCTCCTTCCTCACATTCCATTAAGCTATCAGACATTTCCATCCATCCACCCATCCATCTATTTTTTGTTTCTATTTAATTGCATATATCCTCACTGCATCCTCAAACAGCAAGTATAGATAATGTTACTTGCAACTCATTATGTTCCCATTACTAAAGACAAGTGCTTGGACTGAGGTCACATAGGGTCTGAACAGTGCAATGAACCCAGTCTTGATGGTCTACATCAAGGTGGGCAACTCTGGGGACCTGAAGACAGTTTTCACTTCCACAGCCTCCATTTGTATTCAGACATAATGGAAGTACAGTAGAGTCTCAGTTATCCAACCCAAATGGGCAGCCGCAGGGTCAGATAACCGAAAGGTCGGATTACCCGGACGCCCGTGGCAGCCGCCATTTTGGGGGCGTGTCAGGGGCATGTCGGGGCAGGCCTGGGGGCGTGTCGGGGCGTGTCGGGGCATGTCTGGGGGCGTGGAAATGCCCACAGCCACGCCCCCAGGCTGCCGAGACATCGGTTAATCCAGATGGTTGGATAACCGAGCATCGGATAACCGGGATTCTACTGTACTTCCTTCCAGGTGCCCTTTGGGCTGATTGTTTTCTTTTCTTTTTTTGTTTTGTTTTGTTTTTGGGTACAGGATGAGGGGTTCTGTGCGAGTGGGTAACTCAAACCACCACATTTGAAAAAAGGTTGAGGTTTATGCTAGCCAGAGTTCAGATTTCTGGGGTCCACAAAATTAGAAGTCAGAGCAACACATGGCCCATGGGTTGCACTTTCTCCATCCACAGTTTGCATAGGCATGGGGAACAATATTCACCCCCTTCCTTACCTGGCAGGCCACACAGATGTGTCCCAAGTGGCCAGAAATGACACCACATCACTTTCAATTCCCTGTGACAGCCAAACATCAGCTATTTGTAGAAACAGAAAGGGAAGAGCTGCTGCTAGGGGAAAACTGCCCCAAACCATCACATTTTCATGGCAACTTTGATGATTTTTAAGCACATTTAGAATGAATTTTCATCCTTTCTTTTAGGGGGCTTGAGGGAGAGGGCTCGGGATACACAAAAAAAGGGGTTTAAGGGCTACATGCAATTTGTGGGCCTAATTTTTCCTCCTTCAGCTGAAACACCATAAATGACTTCCTAGTCAATTTATTACCAGGCCCTGACTGAAAGGCCATCACAACTCTGAGTCTTGCAAAAGATATGCACACAACATAAAGAGAGCTTGTAGGGAATCTTGGAGCTTGGAAGGGGGAGACAAAAAGGAGCTAAGGTCTACCTGCCATTTGAGGGCTTCGCTATCATCTCCCCATCGTTGCTGATGCACCAGAATTGACTTAATTAATTTCCTGACATAACTTGATTAAGAAACAACTCTGACTCTGATTTGATGTGTGGAAAAGAAATGCACACAGCATGCAGCAGCGTTAGAGAAAAGGCCAGATTGTACAATAGCAAGAGGGTAGGGTACCTCAGGGATTGTTCCTTGATAGGAGAACAGGGATGTTCTGAGCACACCCAAGAGCACGCTTGCTTTTATCAGTTAACTGTTGGAAAGAGAGTGATAACAGATGGAGGACTCAGCAGCTCTGAAGGAAGCCTGTATTCCCTTGAGCCTTTTCAGGTGTCTTCCTTCTCTCCACTACTAAGACTTACTTAAGACTCAACAGTTGCTAGGCAGTGATGCTAATTAGGGCAAAGATGAGCGCTATCATTTTGCATTAATTGAGAGCCAACAACAAGCGATTCTTTGGCTATAGGCTAATGTGAAAGGTCTTGATCGAGAGACCAGGTACGAGCATTTGCAGCTCAATGGATGATTTAATTCCTCTTTGTTTCAAAACAGATGTTAAAACAAGGAAAAGAGAGAAAGGGAGCTGCCGTCAATAATTCTCTTCCACCTTCCTTGGATACGCCAACGCCGTCCTCAAACGTCTGACAAGCCAAATTGCCCACAAAAGGAAGCACAGAGGGAAATCGCCGATCCAGGGCTATAACTCTCTAAGTTCATTAACTCTGAATTATTATTGGAGCCAGCCTCCATTTTTCGAGTGCGGAATTATACATTCTTAAAATAATGTTCCTGACACTGGCAGGAAAGCGGCTTTATGGTTCTCACCTTGAACTCCATCAGAACTCCTACCTCATCTGTTATCCTTTTCCAGATATGATGCCCCACTGCAGCACTGCAGTTTCACCTTTAATTATGCCAGGCATTTAAGAACTAATGGTCATAGAAGAGGAGTATACGAGGCCATAAACGGTTTGTGCAGGTGATTAAATGCCCAAACAGAACAGGGGCACTTGATAAACGCAAAGGCCGTTTGTTCATGTATAATCCCAATGCCACAAACTTTATTCTTGTTGCATGAAACGCTGGGAGAATGTCCGATGAGGCTCAGATGGAAGAAATAACAGGTGTTCCCTTCCCTACTCCATTCTTTCTTAATTAAAGTCAATAGCTAAAGAACAGCCCTTAAAAAATTAGCCAAATGAAAATTACGCTGGACAGATAATGACCACAAAAATAATTTTTTTGCAGTAATGCCAAAACAAGTTGCTCATAGGCCTTTTTTTCTCTCTCAATATTCTGTAAGTCTGTCACAATAAGCCCTTTGAGGAGTAGCCCCTCTGGAATATAAGGTTAATTGGAAAATTATCTGAATCAGTGCTAGGTTTCTCTGCAGACTTGTCAGCCCTCCTGATAAGCCTAAATACTCTGAAGGCAACAGACCCCATCTGATATTGGAAGCTAAGCAGGGTCAGTTCTGGTTAGCACTTGGAAGGGAGACCACCAACCAATACCTGACTATATTTCAGAGGAAGGAATTGGCAGAATCACCTTGGAGTATTCCTTCCCTAAGAAAACCCTATGATATCCATGTGGCCACCATACGTCAACCGGTGACTTGAAGGCACATACACAAGACTTGATGGCTATTACCAGAATCTGGAAAAGTTACTTTGTGGACTACAATTGCCAGAATGGCCCAGATAGGATGGAACTGGATGCCCTTGTCCAAGAAAGTTGTTCAAACTCTTACTATCCATGTGGCTGCACAGCTTGCACAATTAATTCCATTTCTCCCCTTCATACCTGCCAGTACTGTTGGCAACAAGAGTAAACTAAAAATGTGTTTTATTGAGGAGAATTCACTTTCACATGCACACAAGATACAAACAGTCACACATTCACACAAGAACTAACTGAAGGATAAAGGGAGGGAAAATTATGGATAGTGAGCCTGAGGTTTTTGGGTTACAATTACCAGTCCAGAAGAGTAGTGAAGAAACAATAGAGTGGCTTAGACTTGTGTCTAAGGGCAAGCCAAATCAGAATTCAGAGCAACATAGTGGTGTTCAGCATTTCTGATACTGCATCAAATTGCTCAAAATGGAGGGCTTATATACCCAAAATCTACCTGGGAGGCATGGGTGCTAATGGTTCTCCTAGCAAGGTAGACAGTGGAGGTTGCATCACGGACAGTGGGGTCTGGACAGAGTTAATGATCTTTTTGTTAGGTGGCAAGGAGTTAATGGCTGTCATAGTAGCACTGCAATGGTGGACAGGTGTGAAGACAATAGGGGGAAATGCCCAGCTATTAGGAATATAGTATGAAACAATCAGTGCTTTGGTGGGAACTTCCCTTTGCTATTGTGTGGTGTCAGAGACATTACAGCTTCAACCTATTATCTCTGGAGTTTCCTGGTAATCTGCCTGCAAATGACCTTGATTATGCCTAGAGGGGATCCTCTGGCCTACTTTACAATCACACGTGCTCAGCCTGTGTTTTTCCTCTGCCTGGATTGACCTCACAATCCATTTTATATTATTGCCAATTAATATATTTTGCCAATTAAACCAGATCATATCTGGGAGTTGTGCAGGCCGGTAACAACCCTGCTTAGCTCCCATGATCAGACAGGATCTGGCTCCTTGACTAGTATTCCTCAGTGTGTCCAACTTATCTTTACATCTATCATGAAAAGACTTTGCATATCTTGAGATCCATCCTTGAGGGAAAAGGGGGATAGAAACAACACAAACAAACAAATGAAGGAATCAGTGAGTGAATGAAGTGGTACATATGAAGTGCAGCCACTCTTCATTACAGTGCCTATAGCCAAACCTCCAAGGACGGTTCAGAAGTGTGAGTACCTGTGTTGATTCATACCAAAAATCCAGTTCTGCCAGTTTTAATTTCCAGCAAGAGGGGGCTTTCTGGAATTGCCCGCTCAAGATCAAACCAGCCCAACAGTATTTGCAATACAACAAGGGTAACCCATAATGATATACTGCTCCTGGGGACCCCCCCCCCCAATCCTCATGACTACTGTGAAGATTTGGATTTCAGCTATACTCAGAAGAAACAGAAAGTCTGATGATCTGGCAGACGTTGTCATTACTAGACATCAGGGGTCTTGACCTGTCTCCACTACTCCTTTGCTTTCACTTCATCTGACACTTGTCTGTCTACTATTGTCCCTTCCCTTTGGTTTAATTTTTCTCAATACTGTTCACAACTATTCAGCCATGTTTGTTTTGATGCCTCTAGCCCACTTGATCCACAAATGAACTCACCAGTATCAGGCTGTGGCTGCAACCTTATACAAAAGGATCGTCAAGGCCTGACATTTTCATACTTTCCCTTGTATTTTCAAGGATACATGAAGAGAAAATTCTATCAGGTGAGCTTTTTATTCTTAATGGCAGTAAAATAAAATCATTATGAGCACACAGGAGAAAAAAATGATGGGGATAAATAGGATCAATCCAAAGGCTCTCGATGACCTTGTTATCGCCATAACCCTGAAACATTTCTGTCCATCCTTCACTTGTTTGCTTTAAATAAAATCTATCCATCCTTTTGTGTTGTCTGAGAAAAAGGAAGATGGGTGAAGAAGATGATGATAAATCTGAGTGATATAATATCTCCTAAAAGCATCAAGAAGAGAGTAAAGCTTTGTTCGGTAAATAAAAAAAGAGCACGAAGGAGAGTAAATTTAAGCAGAGGGAAAACAGCAAAGAAGTATCAACTCAAGAGGGTTGCTCTACAAAGTATGCTTTTATTACAAAGATTTTGTGGGAATGGAGGCTTACCTCTTCAGGAGACAGTCTGTGGAATCACAGGGCTTTGATGACACACCTAGCTGGAGTTTTCAATGGGGAAATAAGGATGTGGAACGGAGGGCAGTTACATATGAATACATAATACAGTAGGAATGGGAAATTGTGTGGGAACTGGGGACCCCTGGCCCTTCACACTTGTTGTTGGTTGCTGTTGTTGTTGTTGTGTGCCTTCAGGTCATTTCTGACTTATGGTGACAACAAGGCAGACCTGTCATGCTGTTTTCTGGGTCTGAGAGTGTGTGACTCAGCAAAGGTCACCTGGTGGGTTCCTTGACCAATGCAGAAATTGAATCCTGGTCTCCAGGGTTGTGATCCTATGTGAAACCAGTACAGCGTGCGGGCTCTCTCCTTCACACTTACTGCTATTAAATTGTTTGGATTATTTTATTTTTACTACGAAGTATTGATGGTGTGAGCCATTATTATAACCTTTCATATACTTATTTATTGCATATATATCCCTCACTCTTGATTGCCTGTTCACTTTTGGCAGGCTCTCTAAAGTTAGGTCCTATTCCTATGTCCCTTTCTTTCTTTGTTTTGATTGGAAGTGATGTGATATTACTTCCGGGTGCCACTTTGGCTGGTATATGGCTGAAAACTGAGCCATTTGGAGGAAAACGATTAGGTGTGTGTATGTGAGGGGGGGTTAGAGTTTGGCCCCCAAACAACACCAGATGTTTTGGTGCAGTTCAGAGGCTAAAATTACACCTCCAAAACTGGGGGGGGGGTTCAAAAGACTTTGGAGAACTATTGGGGACCCCAAAAGTGAGGCCTGTTTACCAGGGAATGGCAACAGAAGGCTGTCTCTTCTTGTTACAAGTTTGTCAGCAGTTGAAATATGATTCTAAAAGGTCATTTCACACATTTGAGATTTTTTTTTTAAGATACTCTTTTTTTCTTTGAGGGATTAAATGGTTTCAATGTGGAGGTGGATAATCTGTTCACTCAAAGTGCTGGTGAGGGCAAAGTGGAATAGCTGAAGCATCTCATTGGCCCTGTGGCTGCAACCCATAAAGTGGAAAACACTTCTACTTTCATTACGTTGCAACAATTTCAATAATTTGTTGGGTTGCATACTTCTACAAGGTAGAACACATCTGATAATTAAACATTGTTAAGAGGAGAAAATCAGAAACGTGATTCTAAACAAGGACTGCTGATTGCTGACTGCTGATATCAGTAGTTCACAGCAGAGCAACATAAAATATGAAGAGCTGATCTAAGTAGTATGAAATTTCACCAGAGCTTACCCTGAAAAATAAAAAACTAGAGTTTACCATCACTCCCAATATTCTGCATCGGTCCAGACTAACCCTTATTTTAACTTTTTGAGTCTTAAATTATTAGCTGACTACATATTAAATAGGCTGAGATCTTGCACTGAAGAGACATAGAATAACTTAACTCTCAGGGAGTTAAGCACTGGTTGTGCTATACCTCACTACACAATTACAATGCTGTACAACCAAATGCCTGTGATACATTAATGCACAATGAGCAATCCTGTGCAATGCCCAATGTTGCACAAGGCACAGCATACAATGTGCAATAATACCATATTTATAACTCCAATTTAACAACCTTCAGTCAAACACAGATGTTATGCATAGGCCAAAGAAATACAATCACACACACATGCAGAACTTAAACATGTATAAGACACCAGCCAGTCATACTGATTGTGCTAGATGCTAATCCATTTTAACCACAAAGACAAATACTTCTTCAGGAGGTTTGCACACTTTTTGGTGATTATTTCTGGCATGCAGCTAGTATTTCTTCTTTCTGCAACTGCATTGATGCCATCATTTTATGGCTTCTTCCTGCCATGATCACAACCAATCAGGGAGCACAGAGTGAATTTGACAGTCTCAATGACAAGTAATCTGATTTAGAAATGTGGTAACCTCACAGATGGCAAATGAAGCCAAGTAACACAGCAAAATGACATTGTCTTCACTCTTCATGGACAAACACTTTCACAAGAAGAGCTACCTCCATTTCATCTTAACATCACTATATGCCATCTCTCAAAAGTAGGAGAATACTTTTGAATTCCCCTGGTGCTTTGGCCCTTGGTAAGAGGCAGAGAGCCAGTATGGTGCAGTTGTTTGAGCACTGGGCTACAACTGCGGAGACAAAGTTCCATGGAAACCCATTGGCTGACCTTGGATGTGTCACACACTCTCAGCCCCAGAAAACCCTGCAATAGTTTCACCTTAGGGTTGCCATAAGCTGGAAATTCTTGAAGGCATGCAACAACAGCGAGAAGAAAGGTAATAAATGTACTTGGTGCAGAAATGACTACTTACAGCATCGGAAACAGATAATGAGGAGGAGGGGGTGGAGACGGAGGGACAGAAAGAGAAACCAACCTAAAAGGAATAGAGAGCCCAAACTCAGAGGCAGACCTGATATTCGTAGCTTAACAGCTGAATCACCTCCTTTAAAGAACAGATGATCATATGGGTGGAATATTTGTTTGAGGCAAATGTTCTTGATCTTAATTGTGCCATATCCCTAGGTTCTTTAGTTCACTGATGGAGATAAAATGCCTCACTGCAGGTCTATGAAACATAAAAAGACACAATGTGGGGAATCTTTTATGAGAACATACAGAACGATCTGCGCTGACTCTTAAACCTTTTACATCATTAGCTTGCTTGCAGAAAAACAGTTGTAAACAAAATGGGAAAATTGAACTGTAGGAGTGTTGTGTGTGTGTGTGTGTGTGTGTGTGTGTGTGTGTGCGCGCACATATATCTTTATCAAGTTAGTTGTATGCAGAGTTGGATTTAGGCTCTTGCAACTGCTAGGCTGATTAAGCCCCTCCTGAGTTCCCACACAATCTCAATCTTTCCAAAAGAAATGCGTCTCCAGAAAGTTGAGACATGCTTCTCCAGAGGCTTGTACCAGTGATCCTCATAAACCTAGCACCCATAATAAATGCTACCTGTTCCAGCATGCTCATGAACAGTGTGACAAAAACCAGCTGTTTAAAATTCAGCTATGGATTTACTATTATGGCCACAGATAAATCAGTATCTCTTAGACTCAAGAGGCTGGCTGTATGCAGGTAGGACAGAAGGACAACGTATACTAAGGAAATCAGTACATTCATGGAATGACCAACTGCTGGCTGACTAGTCTACCTTACAGAGCTGCTATTAAGGCAATCATGCATTCAAAAGTATTTTGAGCAATCAGTGTATTTGTGTGAACATGTCTGCATGTTTCTATCTACATCTATCTATCAACAGCTGCATGATGGATATGTGTACACATGCCTACAATCTGATGAGGGACTGCAAGTAACAATGCAAGGGAAGAATGACCGAAGCTAAGAGTCCACCAATCTGTACCATCTTGCACAAATATTATATGTGGATACTGACAGCTCCTCTTCCACCCTTCACTTCAATCTTTTGATGGAAGCAGAGGGCATAGAGGGAGTGAAGAGCTTTTTATGGCCTGGAGCTACTCTGCAGTAGTTTCACTGCTTCAAGGATGAACAGATCTTCCTCATTGCATTATTGTTCTAAGAATTCACTCTCTTCTGCATTCAACTCCACCTACCTTTTGGATTAATGTGGAGAACATCTAAAATGGACTTCAGAGTTGTCCTGTGTCCATTTAACAGTAATTTTCTGATCACATATATATGGAGAAAGAGAGAATTGATAAAGATTGCAGATGGCTGCTGATTAAATCATTCCTGCCTCACACAAGAATTTTGATGTGATTGCACAATCTCACCAGCATTCCTCCCCTGGGCATGTGATTTACTTTTCCAGTGCTCATAGCCAAGTGACAAGGATGGGTTAACTCTTGGTGCACTTCAATCTTTTGTCCTACCTGCAGGTGTTGGACTCAAGCAGAAGTCTGTTTGTTTTCTTGTTCAGTCTTGCCCTGTCCTTTTGACATATGCAATGAGAAGCAAAGGTGAAAATCATTCCTGATGGATTAATGCCCAACAAAATAAGGTGGTATATGGTCTTTGCAGCATCTGCCAAATTTCAGCCCTGGAAATCCACAGGCACTGCAGGAGTCAATTAACTTACTTTTGTCTGCTCTCCTCCTGTTCATTCCACTGTTATTGTTAAATCCATCATTAACATCTTTGCCAACAGCTGAAGGGGACCCAGCTTAACAAATGGCTAAGAAATCCAAGGTATACCTACCACCACATGTCCCTTTGTGCTTTGCTGCTGTCAGTTTTCCTTAGAGAACAAGTGATGAAATATACATCAGTCTGTGTCTCACACAGAATTAGCACTTTGTGATTCCTGTCACCAAGAGAAGACTCCCTTCCTGCTTCCGTTTAGTTAGAATACAACCAGGGATGCTTCTGGAAATGTCAGATTGCCGGAGCTGTGTCACCCTGTGCCCTTGACCCACGACACTGCCATCCCCAAACAGAGAAACAGCAAAAAGGGATGGATCTTCATTTCTCAGTCTGCCTTGTGCCACTTCTGCATCATTGTGCAGAATTTCTATTTTTGCACAAATAAAATGCACAAACCTTTTGTTATTGACAACTTCCTACATTCTTCCCCTAAAATGTGTATATTTTTGTAGTCTGAAATAAATATTTCCACATCCATTACATGCTACAGGATAGATTTTTGCACACCCAGAGTTCAATTTGGTAACCTCACAGTATGAAAAGAAGACTTATGTAAAGGTCCCAGAAGGCCAGACCCAGTTCTCTCCAAGTGTACCTTGCATAACAGCAAAATCCTGGCAGTACATTTTCATTACGTTGCCCAGTGCAAGTGGTGTTACATGATATTCCAGTTGAGATGGCCTCCCTGCTTTAGCTTTAGAATAACTTTCTGAAACTACTAAAACTTTAGACAACAAAACCAAACCAACTACTACTATTACCACTTGGACTACTTGTCCAAGAACAATCTAGTAGTAATCTGAAGTACCAAGGAATTTGACAACCTCTGGAGGTCCCCTTTGTTGTCAGCTCTAATTCAGTATAAAAGTGGCTCTACTGAACTCCAGGTGCCAGTTCCTTGAAGCCATGTTGCCCAGTTGCTCAGGTGTTTATACTCTGCTTTAATTTTGCTCCTTGGCAAAAGCAGTTATTTACATGCTGAAAACCAGGCAACTGAGACCTCCAGGGTGGATATCTTTCCGGGAAGGTTACATTTAGAAGCATAAGTAGCTTTTGACAGGTGGTAAGGACCAGATTAATACCAGATGTAGAATCCAATGCCTTTGCTGAAGCTGAAACAGCCAGTGCATTAGCGCCCTAAATGTACAACCATACTGAAACATGCTCTGCCAAACCAAGGATGATATTTCCTTTATTCCTTTCCAGCCCGGTGCCTATTTCAGTTTCCAAACCACAATAAACACCGAAGCCAGAACTAACAAGCACTTGGGTAGTTAGACTTCAGCAACAGATCAAGCAGATAACATAGCATGTTGTCTTGTTCCAGCTTTCTGAGCCAGGCAGGCGAGCTATCCAGCAATGTCAGCATTTAGAAGGCCTAGCAATGAACAAGAGAGGAGCTGTCCAGAAGATCTCTAGGCTACAAGTGAGTCCATGAAGCCTGCAGTATCAACAACCTCCAGAGAAACAGAGACCTGGGCCATTTCTGCACTATTCTATTATAGTGTTATAATTCCACTTTCAACGTCCTGTAGAATTCTGGGGTTTGTAGTTTACTGTGTCCAAAGAGCTCTATGGCTGAGAATTCTAAATGCTCCTCCCTCAACTGCAAACCCCTGTGAAGTGTGAGTTGAATGCATGTTGTGCTTTTATCTTCAGGGCCAGTTGAAGAGTGGCACTGGAGAATTTCTGTTGAGCCTCATGTCCATTAAGCTGTAGACTGCCACAGGGTTCCATATGCCCATACACTTTATTGTCTATATAAAGTAGCCTGGAAGAGTCACTTGTAGTGAGTGGACAGGTAGAGTTGGGCTCCATGAATATATTTTATTTCCCCCTGTCATTAAATGCAGCTGGGGCTGTGTAGGGGTTGGATAACTGTAGAGATGTAATGGGCTGAATGAGGGCTTATAAACCGAAGCTGAATGCTGACAGATGGAGGCTGTGTGGACTGATAGTTCCAGATCTGGACACAAAGTAGATTGAGGGAGCAATTATATGGTTTGGGAATGAACCTAGCTTACCTTTTCTTTTTCAATTGATTTTTGCCAACTTTGGCTAGCTTGACTTGGTTCAAAACTGAGTTTTGAAATGTGTCCTTCGACAGAAAACATTTCAAAGATACGTGTTCAAATTCTCAAATGCAAATTTTCACATAGCTATTTAAAGTGAAACATAAAATGATAAACAGAACCAAAGAGACCTATGGAAGCACACAAACAAATGTGGTATTGACTAGAAACAGACTGATCTTGAAGTAGGGAATTCAAAGTCTGGATTTAAAAGATCTTTGCCAGTATTCTACATCAGCTACTTACATAAGCTACCTCTCCTAGCTTGACGCCTGTCCCAAACTTGGTGGAAACATCATTCACCTGTGATCTGTTCACTAGCAGAATGGACTTCCACCTCCCCAAGCAGCTAAAATAGGCTGGGAGGGATCAAATTGTGCAATAGTATCACAGTTGTGACTGAATAGCAGTCATGAATACAGACCAGTTACAGATGAGTAAATCTAGGTGACTGTTTTGTAGTCACAATCGCTAGTCACAATTGTGACACTATTGCCATGGTGATAAATCCACTCCCCCAATCTACTTTACTGGGCATCAGCTTCATGGATAGAAAGAGGTCTATTCTGCTGATGACTGGAAGACAAACAAATGGTGTTTCCATCAGATCTGAGGAGGCTGGGCCACGAACGGTTGCTTAGTTACTCAGTTGTTGTTGCTGTTGTGTGCCTTCAAGTCATTTCTAATTTATGCTAACTCTAAGGTGAACCTATCATGGGTTTTCTTGGGGCTGAAAGTGTGTAATGCACCCAGGGTCACTCAGTGGGTTTCCATGGCTGAGTGGGGAATCAAATCCTGGTCTCCAAGGTTCAGTGTTCAAACCACTACACAACTTTGGCTCACAGTTAATTCTTCTTTATTAAATAGCTGATATGAATATTGGCCCTTGTCTCTAACAGCCTACCCATTCCAGCCCATACAAGTGCAAATGTGACATCTGACTTTTCATCTGGGACTTGAGGGATCCAGGTTCTGTTCCCCACTGAACCACAAAATTTATCTGGTGACCCTGGACCACTCATTCTCTCTCTACTTCACAGGACTGTTGTGAAGATAAAGTAGGAAGAAGAAGAGTCAAGTATATCATTTTGAGCTCATTGGAAGAAACGCCAACTATAACTATAACTCAAAAACATCAAGACTATGAGAACCAAATATCCTTCAGATCCCTAATCCTGGATTTTTTTTTCAGGCTTTAAAGGTAAGACTTTTGAATGATGTTTAGAAACAATGGTAGCCCTTGAAGATCATTAAACACTGATGAGACACAGTCTGAGCTGTGTAAGTCAATTAACGGCCTGGCAACTGAGTTCTCCATTCTCCATCCTCCCCTCTTATTCTCTGCCACTCAAACTTGATGGGCCTTAGGCTAAGACAAATAACAAAAGGATCCATAGAGAAGTAATTTCTTTCACAAGACCTGAAGACATTTTTTAAAAAGTTGAGAAGCTTACAATTCATCTTCTCAAAGTGTTTGCTGTACCATATCAATTTACAGGTGAGCACAATAAAAAAAAGTGCCCACGAATGTCCCAAGGATAGAAACACTGCTTGCAAAATGGAACTGGGAGCTGTCTATTTGCCAGCGTGTGGAAGCAGCTGGAAGGAATTGCTAGGCAGTGATTGCTCCGAACAATAATCCTATCATTCGGGCTTACTGTGATCAGGCTTGGAGAAAAAATCAATCCAAAACTGAGATTGGATACAGCAATACAATATTTATGGCTTGAGCACTTGAGTCAGGTGCTAACCAAGGAAAGTGAAGCTAAAGTTTTTCCACTTCTGGAAGGTTTTACTGTTTCTACCTGCAAGACACAAGTTTTATTTGTTGATGTTACAAATTTTTTTTTTTCCCCGTCCAGGTCTTGAGAGTTATGTCATAAGCTCTTGCTGAATGTTGCTTCTAAATCTTAGATGAATACTGAATTTTTGTCAGCCTTACTGCAACCAAGACGCCCTCCCCAACTTCACCAAGACAAAAAGGCAAACCTGAAATTTTGGGAGCTTGGTCAGCTGTTATTCTCCCTGAAATAAAACCAACTGAGCAGTTATGGCTGGTGGCTTCCACGTCATTGGGGCAGTGAATCTGCCCTGGGTTTTTGACTGAAGTTTAAAGCAGAGAAGCAAACTGAACCTTATATCTAAAATAGGTTAAGCAGTTTGGATAGCTTTGTCAAAGTTCAGACTAAAACCCAGATCAAATTTACTTCCCCACTGATATGGAAGGTACCAGCCACCACTGAAATACAAGGAGAATGGCAGGAAATCTTTGGGTCAGTCATCATCTCACTTACAGTGCACAGAATACAATGTTCAGTCTGAGAGTTTGGCATCATGTTGGTGGCATACCCAAGCACAAGTAGGGCCAAGGCTGTGTACATACTTGTTCTGACTTTGAAAAAGGAGGTATTGAGTATCCAGTACCTTCTTCTACAAGACCTCTGCTTTTATGTGCCATAATAAGCAAGGGGGCTGCTGGGAGCATCTCCATCTTCCTCGGCCACTGATTGGCAGTGGAAAAGCGCTTGGGACAAATCTGGCTTCTCAACGGCACCAGAGAGAAAGGAGCAGCTTTCCGCTGAGATGAAAGCTATTCCTAAATGTCTCTGTGTATGTGTCCTTTGAAAGCTGGTATTTTTACTTTTTCCATCAGATTGTGACTCGAAAATTTTCACATTTTACACCTCTTTCACCCTCCCACCACCCATTCAAATGTTCCTGGCCATCCAAGTTTTGCAGCTAAAGTAACTCTGAAGTAATATTCTTTCCAGAGTCAGTACCTCCTCTGTGCACAACGCTCTCCCTTGCTTTTGCTTGCTTGCTGCTTTGCCAGGTTCCTTAATACAGAAAAACAAGTGAATCCATTTCCCTCTGTCAAGGGGCGGAGGATGTATATCCTCTCTACAACATCTGAATGACAGTTTAGCCATGTCAGCATCTCTTCTACTCACTGCACCATAAAAGAGAGTCTCTTCATTTTGAACTCAGGTGCAACATGCCCCTCAGCTTGCCAATAACATGTCATGAGGTTCTGGAACAGACAAAGAACAAAGGAAGGATGAAACTAAGCCTGGAAGTAGCAGCCCCTTCCTCTCCTATTTCATCTGTGGCATGCTGCCTAACAGGCAGTTCACTCTTCCCTGGTATTAATGAAACTATACAAGCATGGGTTTCTAATGAAGAGTCTACTTTCTCTAAGTTCCTCTTTTCTTAGAAGTTAGGCAGGTGCTCCACTGGATAGAGGGCATTCTCTGTGGTGTCACCATGGCCTTGGAACAAATTTCCTTGAGTAGTTTGTTTGGCTCCATTATTGCCACATTGAGATTGTCCACTTTGCCCATATTTATAACCAGCAGCAAGGGTAGGGTAGAGGTGGGCAGAAAATGGCCCTTCAATTTTTATTTTTATTTTTTTTGGATTACAGCTCCAAGATTTTCTTACCATTAGCTATACTGAGTATTGCCAGAGATATGGGAGGCTCACTGGAACTTTTACTTTTTCTGCTGTCCCAGACGCTATGACACCAAACCAATCAATTCAAATTGTAAGAAAAAAAAAATCGGCCTAAATGTTATAAAGAACTTCTTGATGGTAAGAGCTGTTCAATAGCAGAGAGGACCACTTCAGAAGACAGTGGACTCTTTTTCTTTGGGGGCTTTAAAGCAGAAGTTGGATGGCCATATCTTAGGCCATTTCCACACTTCACTGTTATAGTGCTATTATTCCACTTTCAACATCCTGTGGAATTCTTCGGTTTGTAGTTTACTGAGGTGAAAGAGCTCTCTGGCTCAGAATATTAAGGGCCCCTCCTGAACTGCAAAACTTAGGATTCTATAGGATGTTGAAAGTGGAATAACAGCACTATAACAGTGCAGTGCGGAAATGGCCTTAGACTGGTTTAGCCAGAGACTGCTGCATGGTGGACTAGATTGGCCTTTGGATCCCTTTCAACTCTGTGATTCCAGATACTGAAATGGGAATCTTGACTGACTTCAATAATCACTGTATTTCCCCCTCAAGCTTGTGACCAAACAACCATATTAGACAACATTATGAATATGCATCAACTCAAAGACTGCCTGCTCAAGGCCCACAGTGTGGACTGCCTGCTTTATAATACCAGATAACTAAAGTCTTTCCATTCCCTTCCTTTGTGTCACTTCACACTTCACTTCATTTGCGTTTTCTTACAAACACACACACACAAACACATGCACACTCCTCAGTCTCTGGGGAGAGAGCTGGGTGGATTTATAGGGCTGTCCCAATGACACACCGTCTCAGTAACTGCAGAATGGCAGTTGTAAAAAATCCCATTTGCCGGCCTATTAGAATCCTATTAGTACTCCCAGCAGAGGAATAACCTAGGCCCTCTCAGTGGAGTTAAGAGAAGCTCACGGGCATTGGCGCCACCGCTTTATGGTCCTCCTCCTCCCTGACTGAGAGATCAAACTGCTAGATATAAAGCCTCGGGCAATGAGTGTCCTTGGTCCATAAGCCCCATGACAAAATACTTTTGAAGAGAACAGACTGGACTGACAGCACGGCGGCAAACCAACTTGAGCGCAGCTGTGCTGAGGGAATTAAACAGGCGGCTGGCGTGTTTGTTGGCGGCTGATTTTCAGAGGCGAGGGAAAATCCAGCTTGCTTTATTGTTGTTCTTGTTTCTTCTCAGTCAAACAATAAAGTTCTGCAGCTTTATAATCTGCAGAATCGCGTCCTCTGTATTTTCCATCCACTTACTACCCTTTGAATTTGTCAACACAGTAACAGGCCTAGTCAGGCTAGTAGACCCAGTCATCTCCATAGGGTACAAGTCTGTCGATATATCCTTTGTTAGCCCTGAAGCACAGGAGTCAAAACTGGTACCAGAGGCTGGCAAGAATACTTGGAGAGATGCCAGGGCACCAACTTTGAGGAAGAACTAACCCCTGTCCTGGGCCAACATTTCTGAGGCTCCGTTCAGAGCATTTTAATTGCCCATAGTGTCAAAAGCAACTCTGCATTTGGGTTTGTTGTGGGAACACAACATGGCAACTGGGTCCAGAAAGTCAGTGCTACTTGAAATAGCACTGCACACCAGGACTTATCCATTAATTAACAGGGCCATGCAAGCACCGCAAGCAATGTGCACCTCAATACCTCAAGCTGGTCTTGAAAAGAATAGAAAAATATCTTACCCAGGCTGCGCTATATTTAGCAGAACATGGTATCTTCCTACACCACAGTTGTCTGGACAATGTGACAATGTTGTTAGCAGGAGTGGGCAACCTATGACTCTTCAGTTGTTCTTCTATTAGATCCAGGCAGTATGACCAGTGAGCTAGGATTATGGGAAATTTACTCCAATAATCCCTGGCTAGGCACAGGTTGACCTAAATTAATACTATCAGACCTAGGATAACATACCTAACACATGGATGAGACTAAGAATGTGTGTTTCTTTATGATATTTGTTGGCAGTCTCCCAAGTGCTACCCAGGGCTAACCCTGCTTAGCTTCTAAGATTAGATGAGATATGGTGCCTTTATGGCATTACTCAGGATTTGCTCATTTTCAAATGCCAGCATGAATATCGCCTACTCCTCCACACCCACCCAGGACATAATTTTTGTTCATTATTTTGATTTTGATTTTGCATTTTGGGAATTGCAAAATTCTGCCAAGGCTTTCTCCCACCTCCATGAAATACAACAGTCTGCATAAAAATGTTTTTGCTTTTACTGCTGCTGACAAAACAACACATTGGTTTTTCTCTTCTCATATAGTGTGAAAAATCTTGTGAGAAGATGAAGATAAAAACATTCGTAAATATCTTTACATGCCTAATAGCCATTCTGACTGGTAGCCATTGATGGTCCTACCCTCTGTGAATTTCTTGTAGTTGTGTTCCTTCAAGTCGTTTCTGACTTTCGGTGCTCTAAAGAGATCCTATAATGGTGAACCTTTCTGAGGCTGGGAGCATGTGACATGTCCAAGGTCATCCAGTGGGTTTCTATGGCCAAGCATGGAATCAAACCCTGGTCTCCAGGGTCATAGTCCAACTCTCAAACCACTACACTATGCTAGCTCCTTCTGTGAATTTAGGCACCCTTAAAGGCTATCCAAGTTGGCAGCCATCACTCTCTCCCGAAAGAATGAATTTCTCTGCATTTGCTATGTGATCTCAGTGGGACTTACTCCTCTTGAGTAGGCATGGATGAGAGTGAACTACCAGGCAGTTTCTGAGTCCCATCTTCTCAATGAGAACTCCACAAGGATGAACTGAGCTCTGCGGCTCTTGTGTTTCAAAAAGGACAGAGGAGAGTCTTGGAGCCAAGATTCACAGGGTTCCTCCTAAGTTTTTGTCTTCTTTTTTGGAGATCACAAAAAGGCAAATCTGAAGGGTGGATAGGAAATTAATATATTATATATTATGGTGGATGGCTTACTCAGCACTGCTGAAAATAGTTCACTAACTTTCATGGATTTATTGCCTCCTGTGCCAGTGATTTGGCCTCCTGCATCTGGGGATTAAAGGTAATGCTAGATAGATATGCAGAAACAGCTTTAAATTGCCAGTCATTGCTGGGTCTCTTAGTGGTGAGGGATGAGTCAAGCTATATTTTTGGAGGGTGGGAATGACAGTGATTTGGCATCTCACAGTCCAACAGAACTATGAGGTTTGTATAGTCTGACACCGCACATTGAAAAATGGATGAAAAAAGAGAGTTCTGAATCAATTTTGTGGTTTATTTATTTATGATGGTCCAGTGACATTTCTGGAAGCCCATGAGAAGCTTTATTAGCAAAGGAGTTCAAGGCTTCTATTTCTTTGTTGCATTCCGGTGTGGCCACGAGAGAGAAAGCAAGGCAGCAGGATTAGATAGACAGCACACCATACAATCCAATTCTCATTAAATCCTGTGAGGCAAAGGGAAGGAACTAGCAAAATAAGGACTTGATTCAACATTAGGAAGAATTTCTATATGGGAGCACATGATTAACAGTGGAAGAGACTACTGCAGAAGACGGTGACCTCTCTTTCTATGGAAGTCTTCAAACAGAAAATTATGAATGCTTTAATTGTAGATTGCTATATGAGCAGAGAGTTGGACTATATGATCCCTGGGTATCCATTCCATCTCTATGCTTCTATGAAGGAGTGGCTAAACTAGCTATCTTCAAGTATATTTGCTCAAGAAGTTAAAATTTCACTCTTTATTCTTTACAAATGATTCCAAGGTATATATCCTTACTTCCTTCCATAAAAATGAATGCCATTCACATCTGTGGGAAGGTTAAACATACAGTATGGGGGGCCGTTACTGTCCCTCCATCTTGACAATCTGTGATCTCACTTCCCTTGTGAGAGACCTCACAAACACGTAGACTGTGCCTCTATGTTCAAAATCCACTGGAACCTTCTGCATACCCTTCAATATCTCTGCAAAAGACAGGGTATTTCTACCCACCTGCCATGAAAGCCCTTTCACTGTGAGCAATAAGCAGAACAGAAGTCCTCCCACCCTCACTTTTCTAAGGCTTGATCCAACTGAAGAAAGTGCAGGAGTTCCACACACGGTTCACACTCCCCCAAGCCACTCAGCTTTATTATGTGCCTTCGCATTTTCAAAGAGTTATATTTCTACCTGTAGGAACCATCAGTCCAGCAGCCCACGGTAATATATGGAGTAATAGAGTCTTGGCGCTGCAAGTTTAATCTTGTTTTGCTGAAACCCCTGGTGTCTTCCTCGCTGAAGCCAAGTTTGTCATTAGGAATTCCTTTCTCCTGATGGTGAGCTCATTTTTTTTTTTTAAAGGGGTTTTTCTCCTCCTCCCCTCCCACCACCCTTTAAAGAGAACAGAAGCTCTCGAGATCGATTTATGACTTCCTTGATTCTTTTATGCAAGCTGGCACAGACTAAACAGAATGAGTGAGTGAAAGAAAGTGAGAGAAGGAGAAGAGGGAAGAATGATTGGTGATGACCAGTTAAGCTTCATCTCTATTTGCTACATTACTGTTCAAAAGTGCAGCTTTACCTTACAGAGGGGACACCCAAGGACATGAGCACTTAACAGAAAATCCAGAGACAGCCATATGCACAGGCTGGAAGAAGTTGATGTACAGGTAGCTGTAGATAATTCTGACCAGCAGAGTCCAGGAATGTTGAGAAACAAGAGAATTGCAGATCCATGATTAACTATCCATATTGCTGCTGGATGCTACAGATGCAAATTTTCAGTAGTTGAATTTTTGCACGTAATAATGAAGGTCCTCATGAAGTTTTTACCACCACCCCCCTTTCACTGGACAAATTTTCAAGAGTTTTTCTGCATTAACTATTTCTCCAATTTCAGAATATTTCTCCCCCCCCAAAAAAAAACCCAAAAACTTTTGGTGCAGAAAAACATGGGTTCTGTGTATAAACCAAATTAAAATTTTGGTTCTGTCCTGCAAAAAACTAATTCTCTTCTGTGTAAAAGCCATTTGCCATTTTTTTCTAGATGAAAACTAAAGTTTCATTAAAAAGAAGAAGAAGAAGAAGAAGAAGAAGTAGTAAAAAGATAGAAGGTGTCTCAGTGTATCCAGATATCCTTTCTTGTTGATGATGAGAAAAAATGTATTGTGTTTTACAACTGACCACTACTATTTTTTTTTTTAGTAGCCTCCAGTGAGGGCGTAGACTATTTGAGCAGCTATGATTCCCAGTGTCCAGGAATGTTCCTGAAAATATGCACAGCAGCAATGAGGTATGGAGAAGGCTGTACCAGCATTCTCTGAGACTTGTCCTTCTCATGGTTCACCTTGGTAAATGTGACAACCTCTTTCTAATTGGAACAAACAGATCTTTTTATATATTCACTTAACCAATATTATATTGCTTGTGTTTGTGTGCGCCTTCAAATCACATGATTTATGCAGGCTTCATGAATTTCATAGGGTTTTCTTAGGCAAGGTATACTCCAAGGTTCCTTCCTCTGAAATACAGCCTACAGCACCTACAGGTATTCATTGGAGGTCTCCCATCCAAGCATTAACTGAGGCTTATACTGCTTAGCTTCCAGGATCAGACAAGACCTGGTACCTTTAGGATATTTAGACCTGCCTGGACTTCGGAGAGATCTGTGTTGTCTTCCAAATGGATCTAGATCAGTGGTTCTCAACCTGTGGGTCCCCAGATGTTTGTGGACTTCAGCTCCCAGAAGCCCCAGCCACTATGGTCAATGCTCAGGGCTTCTGGGAGCTGAAGTCCACAAACATCTGGGGACCCACAGGTTGAGAACCACTGATCTAGATGAAAGCCATATTCCAGAAAACCAGTTTCTAAATTTCCTAATTCTTTAACATTTCATGATTCAGCATGGTAGGATTCATCTACTTAAACAGGTCACAAAGAAATATTGGTTGCTTGTGGTAAGAATGAGAAGTGGACAGCAGGGCCTCATCCTGCTTAAATCATGAGCTGTTGCTATAAACATGGGATCACAAATCAAGCAGAATTGGGCTTCATCTTTCAATGTTAATGTTGTCATTTTGATGGCAACCAAAGCCAGGACAACCGGACTTACACCAAAGAAACTTGCGTACAAAATTCCCACTTGGTTCATGTCATGACACCTCAAGTGGAAGGATTTAATTTGGTGTCCTAAATTGAGAGTGGAGTACTACCCCACCCATTCCTAGGCTTGACGCTCTCAGCATCTTAACAGCATGGAAAACGATGAGGAGGAGACAGATGTCACAGAGAAAATGTGACAATGCTTGAGCAGTCGAAATCCATTCAAGGTCATTTGATATTTTCCTTTCAAAATTTTACATGAGATCAAACCAAGCATAGCTGGTGGGCTGCCAGAAGACCACAGTGGGGAGTTTCTTCTACTACATATCTGACTGGGAAGTCTCACTGCTAGAACAGCACAGAGCTCAGCTGGCAGATCCTTAATGGTACCACTCTGTTCTGCATTGGTTAGACCTCATTTGGAATACTGTGTCCAGTTCTTGGTACCTCAGTTCAAGAAGGATATCGACAAGCTGGAGCATGTCCAGAGGAGGGTAGTCAAAATGGTGAAGGGTCTGGAAGCCATGCCCTATGAGGAGTGGTTTAGGGAGCTGGGTATGTTTAGTCTGCAGAAGAGAAGGTTAAGAGGGGACATGGTAGCCATGTTTAAATATTTGAAGAGATGTCTTGTCGAGCAGAGAGCGAGCTTGTTTTCTGCTGCTCCGGAGACTAGGAAAAGGAGAACTGGATTCCAGCTGCAGGAAAGGAGATTCCACCTGAACCTCAGGAAGAACTTCCTGACAGCTAAAGCTGTCCAGCAGTGGAATATGCTGCCTTGGAGTGTGGTGGAGTCTCCTTCTTTGGAGGTTTTTAAGCAGAGGCTGGATGGTCATCTGTTGGGAATGCTTTGCTTGGTGTTGCCGCATCGCAGGGGGATGGACTGGATGCCCCTGCGGTCTTTTCCAACTCTATGATTCTATGATTCATGGATTTCAATTAAAAAAAAATGAAAGGTAGGATTTTTAATGGGAGGAGATTTTTCATTTCAGAGGGGGGTTATACGACCACAGAGATGTATCTGCAGGAAGATGACATCTATTATTGACCTTTTTCCTGGGGCAGGAACTGTTCCCTAAACAGAAGCAAATGGATGGTTAACAAAGGTTAAGAAAAGGTTCATTCTTCACCCATGTCTCTCTATGTTCTCCCACCCAGCCATGTGCCGGCTGCAGTTGCTTCACAGAGCTGCCTTTCTGACTCTGAGGCAGCTTTGCTCACAGTGTGTCCAGAGGCAACACCTCTGGAATATGAATGAGAGGAGGAGGACCATGAATATTCAAACTACAGGCAAGCTTCCAGCCTGGTGGAATTAACATTGCTAATGAAATAATCACATGGGCAAGATGTTCAGTTCCTGGCTATTCTATGGTATCCCTGGAAGACCCTGATAATAGGCACCGAGAAGAGAAATGTTTCCTCTAAGGCCTGCAAGAAACTTGCCATTCTCCACTTCAAAAATAAAAAATAAAAAAAAATCCCTGTACTCCAGAAACCTACACCCTTTTCTCAGTACTCCATTCCTTTCCCTCTTGACCCTGCAGCTTCCAAGTCTTAAATCTACTCTCTGGACAACCTCTGATGCTTCCACCTTCAACATGAACACAGTCATCAGTAAATCTAGCTCTTCTTAATATTAATGCTGAGTCAGAAAGATTAAGATTGTACAGTAATGCTCCGTCAGCAGTCACTGCTCGTGAGGGACTGAAAGTTACCTTAGTACAAAGACCCAATATATTGGCTTCTATATGAGAGAGTTGACAACTATTTCTCTCTAAAGGGATAATCTCCATTTTAAAGCATTGTTGCAAGTATAAATCCATAGTTACCTGCAGCACACTCCTTGAGACACAGACACACACCAAAATACTCATCAGTGGCAACTGATGAACTGTTCTTGTTTGTTTTTTATAAAAAATGATGAATTTTACCCAAAGCTCCTACTGAGAAGGCAGCAAGTCTCTGACTATCTAGGTTATAAATATACAGCTATGAAGTTTGCATTGGGTAATGGACTTCCTTTCCCATCTCACTTTTTTGCCTTCCCTTTTGTGTTCACTTGAAAAAAGCTATCCCTGTCCTTGTTGTTCTTTTTAAAATGTACACATTTGTGTGTGTGTTTTGAACTCTATGCAGCATTTTACATCTATTGTGTCTGTACATTTTTCTAGGAACGAAGGCATTGTCGCCAAAATAAGAATTCTTCCACCCTCAATGAAATCTTCCTTCAGCCTCTAAACACTGCAGGAGCTTGAAACTTCAGCTGAGCATTCAGAAATATAGTTTAGACATCCAAAGCAAAGGGGAAAGCAGAATTACCAAGGGAAGGCGAACAAAGCAAGCAGATGAGTTCTACTCCACTTTGAACAATTTTCAGTGTCTCATTTCCTGCAATGTTAGCATGTAGGAGACTACTTCATTCTCATTTGGGTAGCTGGGTTTGGCAGATAGGGTCTATATGAAAATTCCGGCATGCAAACAACATTATCCCCATGGGTCAACCAAGAAGTGAGGACTGGAGCAAAAGCACTGAACCGTGGACTGAAATCAGGTTCCTCACCCATCCTGAGTAGGCTGCTGAAAATTCAGCAGAGGGGCAGAAACAAGACGGAAGCCTCTGCTTCTGTCTCATCAAATTTACTGCAGCAGAATAACGTTTTTCAGGAGAGATTTGTCATTGTTTGTGGCATCTTGGAAAGCGCCAAAATATGCTCGATGCAATTGCGGATGCAAATTGCAGAGAAGAAAAAAGCAATTTGCAAGGCATTAAAGCCCCTGCGCAGGTTTCTTTGAAATGATCAATGCATGTAAACTGCAATGTTATCTAAATAGGTAGAGAGACTAGAGAGTCCTGTCTGATTCAGGTCGCAGATGTTCCAGACCCCTCCCTTTTTCAAGAGGCAGCCTTGCTTTTCTTGAACAAGCAGAAGTTAATCCCAGATCTACTTTTGAGTAGATTTTGCTATATAATCCAAAGTGCTGGCTATGACCTAAAGAGCTCTTTATAGTTTGTGACCAGGCTGTGGGAAGCACTGGATCTTCTTCCCATATGAGTCTGCTTAGCATCTAAAGTCTTCAGGGGAGGTTCTTCCCTATTCTCTTTTCTAACAGTGAGTATATGTTCTTTCCTGTTTACTTCCCATTTCAAGAAAACAAAAAACAAAAAACAAGCCTAACCTGAGCTTTAAGTGGTCTTGAGAGGGCAAAAATGTGGCAACATGCCCCCCATGTTCCCAGAGATTTTTTTTTTAACCTCTGAGAGAACCAGAGGGGGCACAGTAATGCTCCTGGAGAGCACATGCTATCCATAGGCTGTATTTTACCCACTGCTGATTTGGAGCTCCCTCCTTACAGTCCTTCCATTGAAAATTGCAAATTTTTCTGCTCCAACAGGCTTCTAAGAACTGGTTAGAAGAACCTTTAATAGTATGTCATTTCACTGACTTTCCTTGTTTTTCTTTCAGTTACTTTATTGTAAAGGGTTCTAACCCTAAGAATGGTTTAAGTGTATTTTAATAACTTTTTGTATGATTTTACTTATCCTTTGTGTGTGTGTCCTACGTCTACTTGTTTTAATATTTGGAAACAACCCTGAGTTCCAGTTTTTTTGGGAAAAGGTGTATATAAATGAATAAACACTATTGCCAACGTTACCAACATTTCTGGTTTTGGCCCCCTCTCACCAAGGAGTCAGCATCTCTACGTAAGTCAGATTATTCTTGCCTGGAGTGCCCATGCACACAAGCACAAGTGCATTAGTAAACTAGGCTTGTCAGATCTGAGGCCCTGGCCTTGAGTATCCGTGGAGTCTTCATAGATCTTCTCCAAGCAGATTCTCCAGTTTTGTAGGGCTTTGCTCCAGGCAGGAAGAAAGAACCATACACAGATCCCCAGCTCTGTTAAGAAACTAACAGCTTGCTGCAATTTGCAAGGCTTAACTGATTTGTTGCTGCAACTCGCAAAACTCTCTGGAGGGTGAAGGATATGTTTTTATTTAGTTAGCTTAATCCTATACAAGTTGTAAGGGTGCCATGGTTTTCTCTCTGCTCTGCTCTGAATCCACCTTCTATCTAGAAATAAGTAGGAGAGATTAAATGCTCCTTATCCTGTCTCCTAGTAAATGGTAAGAAACAATCCCCTCATATCACCTTGCCCTTTAGCTAATAATTCTGGCTTAACTTACAAACAGGAAAACATTTTCTTCTGTTCTCTCTTTTCTTTATCTCTCTCTCTGTGCTTGAATGACAAGCTGTAAGCAATCATGGTAGCCAGGGGACACTCCTAGGTCTCAGGTTCTGATCTAGAAACCTTGGGTCCTGGGATGATCCTGAACTGGCAACCCTAATGGCAGCACATGACACATAATAAACCATCATGGACACTGTACTAGCTGAGGATCATTTCAAACTGCTGGAAATAAACAAAATAAGGTCAAATTTTGTCTTGCAATTTTGTCCTATACTAAACTGGTACCTGGAAGAACAGGAACACCCTCCTTGAACGAAAAACGGCAGAGGATAGGCTATTACAGTGCATGACAGTACATAGCAATGCATGGTTGGCTATGGCTAAAAACCTTCATATTCCAGCAGCTCAGAACAGATTATGCATTCACAGAGCATGGGGAACTGATTTTTTTTATAACACAGTTCCCAGACTCTGCTAGTCACCATGGTCAGTGGAATGGGGTCTTTTGCAGATGAAAAGTTACCCACTCCTGCACTAAAGTTTACAGTGTTTTTTTAAAGAAGATACTTAGACTGTGAACTTGCCTTCTGGGAGGACTGTTCGGGTTTTTTTGTGAAGAGCTAACTAAAAGAAAGGGTGAAGTAATGGAATCCATCTCCAGGCTGGCCCTGCAGTTCCAACCCTTGGGCTCATGTCACTCATCTTGCCCTTTACCATCATGATCCCTGCTTAGATCTGGTACACAGGCTCTAGATGATTCTTGTTATGGACAAATGGTTGTGCTGATCAGGGGGTTTAATTTGGGATGTGTGGCCTGTCTTGTTATCGGTTCTTAAATGGAACAGTCTGACACAGCTGTAGAAAAAAGAACAAGTAAATATTTATGATATAACAAATGTGTAAAGAAATCCCTGATCTCTTTCTTCATCCACATCTTCTCCCTGTCTCTGATTGCCCTAACTCTGTTTCAACCTTCTCCTTGCTGAGTCCCTTTACAGACAAATCTCTAGTTTGTGTCCTTTCTCCCTCATGTCTCTGCCTTTCATAGCATTCCCTGACCTGTAATTGGCTGGCTCCCAGTCAGAGCAGGCAACACTAGGCTAGACAGACAACATGGCTGGAATTTGGTATGGGCCTTAGGCCTATATAAGTGCATTTAAATCTGCAGAAAATAGAACTGAACAGTTTTACAACTTCATGTCATCAGCATAGGGCTGCTGTGGTGCTTGTATGCAGGGGAGCCAGCAAAATGACCAATGCACATTGGGGCCCTTTCTGCAAGAGGCGAGTGAATCGCTCCGTGCCATTACTTACCGGCTCTTCTTGGGTCCGAAGTAACGTAGACTTTCCCTTGAGGCCTTCCACAGGGCTCCTCCGTTAGTGCAAGGGAAACCAGAGCAGTGCGAGGTCTGTAGATCTGCACTGCTCTGGCTCAAAATGGTGGCTTCCTGTGGCTTCCAGCTCAAACTGGTGGCTTCCGGTGTCTTCGTGGGAGTGGACCAACTGCTGACGCTGGCCACGGCCACAGCCCACCCTCCACTGATTGCAGGCTCTCATTGGTGCGAGCCTGCACATCTGCACAGGTAAGTAGGAACACAATGGCGCGTTCCAGAAAATGTAAAGACTTGATTTTTCCGGTCTTTACTTAGTGCGGGGGAGGAGCACTTGGGGGTGGGTTGGATCGGACTGAGCTGCGGAACTAAGTTAAATAGTCCACACCTAGTCCGATCCAAGGTGCGGACAACCTCTGTGCCAGGACACCTTGGCCCGTTTTAACTGCCTTGTGCAGAAACAGCCTGGGTGCTGATGCACATTGGGCCCTCCCAGTGAGCACCGGGACACCATCTAGGGAATACCCATGTGCACCAGCAGAGCCCAATGTGCAAGAAGTTTTGGGTGATGATACATAGACTAATGGAAGACATCTTAAAGTTAAAGACTAGACTCAAACCTGGGCTTCTTTTTTTTTAAAATTGGATCTGACTGATGAACAGACTGACGAAAAATTGGGAAGAATCTTTCACTACATGGTCATGGCAGTGAGATTGCTGTATGCACAGAAATGGAAAAGTGTGACTGTTCCTTTGCATGAAAACTGGCTATTGAAGGTGCTGAATTTGGCAGAAAGGGAGGAATTAATTATTTTAATTAAGGATGGATCTTTGGTTAAATTCAAAAATGACTGGGATAAGTTGATTCACTGTTGGGGGGAAAGGTCAATTACTGGTTTTGAAGGTTAAGTTTATAGTTATTAAGCAGTAGCGTCATAATGACAGACACACTAGAAGAAGTATATCCTGTAGATTTTCTTAGAACGAAAAGCTGTTGAATTAGAGGTAATTTATACGCATTTTGGCCCCTTTTTAGTTTAGTTGTAGTCTAGTTTTAGTCTGTCTGTTTACTCACTGTTTTTGCCTTTTTAATTCCCTATATGTTGTTTTATATATTAAATACATGTTACATTAAAAAAAAAAGTAAAGCCCAAGGTGCATTGATACTCTCTTGTTGCTGCCCTGATATGTATCTTTGCAACTCACTTGGACAGTGCGATAGCACCTCTGCCATGTAGCTTAGTATGTGTAAAGCTCGAGGCTTGTGGCCAACGCCTGGCTGCGCACATTTCTCAAACTGCAGTTGGCATAAACTACATCTCTCTCTGCCTCAAGCATGTAAGATATGGATGGAAAGAATATTCACAAAATGTTTTGTTCTTGATGACAGAGGTTCTTTTGCCATTTTGAGACAGTTGCCAAGTTCTTTGAGAGTTCTCACATCCAGTGCGGGAATAAGATGAGGATGACTTTTTTTTTCTTCCATCAAGGGTTCTGTAATTTGTGCAGAGATGTCTCTGTGCAAAACAACTATTTTATTTTCCTTTGATGAAACAAAGCAGACATGCACAACAAAAGGACTGAAGGACTGGTTGATGGATGAAAACTGTGCAAAGAACTTCATGGATACTTCATTTTCTTAAAGTCCATGGAACAGAGATTATAGTTTTCCACAGCTATATGTTTGCCACAACTGCACTATTGCAACATTTCTGCAAAAATCATTACCTCACTCCCCCAATGCAAGTATTCTTAATCAGAAGGACAGGCAATATTCTGCTACCTCACAAGTTAAGAGAAAAATTACGTGATTTCTCACCCTCATGCAGTGCAGGGAGAAAAAAATGAGGATTTATATCCATACCGCTATGCTATTTTAAAATGCCCAAAGGGATCAGCCTCTAATTTCCAATTTCTCTCTCCAAAGGAGTGCAATGATGACCAAAGTACAACTTTCTTAGACTGGACATATTTCTTTTCTTTTTTTTCCTAATCACTTTTTTGATTCTGATCGAAAGGTCTTTCATGTGAAGTTACAATCTAAAAGAAGGGGAAAAATTGAGAGAGGATGAGAAAAGATTAGGAAGGGTTAAATACATTTCTTCTCTAGTTCCATCACAGACAAAATTTCTGTCTCTCAATCAGTAATAGATTGCAATCAGATGAAAAGGTGCCGCTTGCATTAAACAGATCAGATGCCAGTAGGCAGCTGGAGGGGGGGGAGCTGGGGAGTGGAATGCTCAATCTGGAAAATTTATGTCCAAGTTCACATAACAACAATAAAAAAAACTCACAGTCACTTCCTTTCACCTTGTAGTTATGTCTCTGAAGTGCAAAGACCCTCATGCTTTGCCAGGCTCTTCTCGTCTTAGGTACACTTTCAGATATTCAGTTCAGAGGCTTGTGGTGGCTTTCCCTTGCTACAGATTGCTTACTATGGGAATGGGCAGGGGAAAGAAAACCTGTACACCTGCAACAGAGCTCATCCAGTGTGAGGTCGGCTTTGTTCTCCCTACCATGGTTTTAGGAAGCTGCTTTGTTTTGATGCTTGGGGGGCTTTATTGTGCTATGAGGGGGTGATGGGATCAGCCAGTGAGTGGGATGCTGGGAATTGTAATGAACTGTGATAAGAGGATGGATGAAGGCAGACAGACTCAGCTGCTTGGTTGGCAAGCTCAATGAGAAAATGGAAAGGGAGACAGAATAGCCTGGGAGAGGAGTTGTTATGGGTAGCAATCAAATGGGATGTTAGTGTGCAATAATTTGAAATGTTACAGTTTATAAGGTACTGCAAATCCAGTGTTTCTTTAGTCTTGGCAATGCCGTAGTGTGTTGTTGTTTCCTCAATGTTCCTGAATAAAGCTTTTGAAACTTCTTAGGCTCAATACCCTGAACTCGGAGCTATCCTGTACATCACATCCACTCCAAGTCAATAAGAGATCGGAGGCACTACCTCACTGAAAAGAGGTAATCTTGGACCATTACAGAATCATAGAGCTAGAAGGGGCCCTCAACTGAGTCCAACAATTTGAGTTCAAATTGAGAATGTAGGTTGCTCTTAATTAACTTAGGTGCTGGGAGGGAGCAAAATCTTGCCCTTACCAGTAATCTCAGGCAAAAGCAAAGTGCTGCAGCTTCTCCTAGCTTCCTCATTAATAACTTTTGCAATTTTGACCACAGTTTGATGTTACTTGGCCACAAGTGTCACAGTTTTCATCTGTGAAATGTTGGTGGGTATGCAAACAGGCCCGTCCAATGTTCCTCCTGAATGTTAAAGCGCACACACGCTCACAGGTTTTGAGCTTTTGACACAGGGATGAAAATCACATAGTCCTTCCCATATTCTTTGGCTGCATATCCTAGCAGTCCTAGGCAGCATGTTTTAATGGTGAAGTATGTTGGGAGTTGCAGTCTGGTCTAGTAAGAAAGCTCAGTGGGTTCAGATTGATTTTGGAGAGAGAACACCAAGACGTTTACCCTTCTCACCCAACCAGCCTTGGTTCTCTCATCCATATAATCACAACACCACCCATGCCCATCTCTCGGTTGGTCTTTTTTGTTGTTTTAGAAGCATTCATTTTTTCTCTTGTGTTTCCCCCTCTAATTTAATTCTCCACTTCTTTCAGACATCATCCAATGAAGCATTCAAGTTACATCCAAACACCCTTTAAAAATGTTGAATTACACAATTAAGAGTGGTAGGCTACAGTAGTAATGAGAAGGAGGGGAAGCTATTTGCCCAGAACGTACTGTAGATTGAAGCAAGGGCATTGACAAAGGCGGGGAGACAAAACTTTCTGGTAATGTGGGCTTTTTTTAAAAAGTAGACCTCCAAAACTAGTTTGGTGCAATCATTCAGGAGCTAACAGAGGAAGCTCTGCTTCAGCAAAAATATCTCCCCCCCTTAGATTAGACGAGCTTTCCTGTTACCTCATTTAAATCTGCTTCACACTTCTAATACTGTCAACTGTAAACACTAATTGTGAATTGTTTGTTCTCTGCTTTTGTAATATTGGAGGTGTTTGATTTTTTTCTTTAAGTGATCTAATAGCTTAGTCATCTGCCACCTTTTGCTTTTCCCAAATCTTCTAAAGCAGACTTGAGCTTTAAAAAGTTTCAAAATATTTTTGCAAAATGTGTATTTTTGAGAGAAAATAATGTTTAGAGATATCTATTTTACAAATATTTAGATGTATTTTGTGCAGGTTTTTGTCTTTTTTTTTTTTTTAAAAAAAGGGCAGATCAGTACAGAAAGAAAGCCATGCCCTATGAGGATAGACTTAGAGAGCTGGGGATGTTTAGTCTGCAGAAGAGAAGGTTAAGAGGGGACATGATAGCCGTGTTTAAATATTTGAAGGGATGCCACGTAGAGGAGGGAGAGGGCTTGTTTTCTGCTGCTCCAGAGACCAGGACAAGGAGTAATGGATTCAAGCTGCAGGAAAGGAGATTCCACCTGAACCTCAGGAAGAACTTCCTGATGGTCAGGGCTGTCCGGAAGTGGAATAGGCTGCCTTGGAGTGTGGTGGAGTCTCCTTCCTTGGAGGTTTTTAAGCAGAGGCTGGATGGCCATCTGTCGGGAGGGCTTTGAGGGTGTTCCTGCATGGCAGGGGGTTGGACTGGATGGCCCCTGGGGTCTCTTCCAACTCTACATTTCTTTGATTCTATGATTCTATGAAATGGAGTGAAATGTACTGAGGGAGGAATGTGAGTGACATAGATATGTAGCACAAAAAGATTTAGGCACCCTGATATGGGCAGATCCTGAAAGACATTCATAAAGAACATCTAACTCCATGAAAGTCACCTGTATGCAGTGGACCTCAGCTCATGCTGGCCATTTGACTGTGGAGACAGCCACCCCACTGGCTGGCAAACTAATATTTAGTAACCTCATCCTTCTTGTCTTCACTACGGCTTCATTTTTTGAAGGCAGGTGACAAAAACGTGGTCATTCCAACAGACTTTTGGGAAGGATGCTGGCTGATTTCAAAACGCTGTTTCAAAACCCATATCCTGGAAATATTGCATGGAATTACTTGCAAATCAGTTGCTAGGCTGTTTTATAGTTGATGTTTTTAACCCAGGGATTTATAGTTTTTGCTTTTAGTGTGTGTGTTTTTTTAATGAGATTTCACATCGCTGTTTTATTGTTTGCAGCTTGGAGGGAAAATATTTGGCTGCAAATGTCTCGAAACAGACAAATAAATAAGTACTCCAGAATCAGACGTCTAAAACAGGATGAATAAATGTTTCTAAAATACTCAGAAAGAGGGAATAGAGGCAAAGATGTTTCTCTTTTTGTTTTGTTTTGTCCAAACCCCCCCCCATTTTTTTTTCTTTGTCTCTAATTCTTAGTAGAGTTTGGAAGACTCACTTTCTGGATTACATCTCCAAGATACCCACTACCAGTATGGCCTTTGGCTGTGCTGTCTCAGGTCTTCTGGGAACTGTAATCCAAAAAGTAACTTTTCTAAACTATGGCCTTTATACTTGAAAGCCTACTGCCTCTGGTCACGGTGATATGTTTAGCTCTCAGTGCAAAAATGTGTATAAAAACGGAACAATATTTCCAGTGATTTAAAATGTCACAGTGCACAAATGAGATGTTTCCACCACTTGTCAATACAATCATATGTACTTCCATCGTAGACTGATGACCCCAATGTATTGTTTAGACTTTCTGAATTCATAACAAACTTTTGGCCATGAGTACCATGAGATTAAACATGCCTCACATTAAGAAAAGGAAATCGTTTCCCTACTACAAGTCAGAGTAGATGATGCCCAAGCCTGGCTGGTGCCACATGACGCATTATCTCTCTATAAGCTGCCTAAAATCCCACTTCAAGACCCTTCACTGAATTTCAATGCCAAATGGATGAAAAGCAACCATTTTGCCCTGTGTTTTACTTTGAGGTTTTGGCTGCCTTTGAACAGGAGAGCAAAAGGCTGCCGCTCTGTCAAGCTTTGATGACCACGTGGCTTGAAGTTGAACAAAAAGTTCCCCGGAGACTCAGTGAACTCAAACTGCCCCAAAGCACACAACTCAGGCATCATTCTGCCTTTGTCCCATGTTCCCTTCTAAGGGCTCACTGTTACAATTATGCCACTGGGCATCAAAACACAGCTTCTTACACTGAATCCAGAGGCTTGGGCAAAATCCTGCTAATTGCTGCTTTCATCTGAAAACAAAAGCCTGGTGCTAGGGGTTTTTCACACTAAACAATTATAGCACTACCATTTCACTTTTAACTGCCCAGTTTTCATCCTCAGGAATCCTAGGGCATTCTGTTTAGGTTGGGGGTTGTATTTAGAATATCTAGCCAGAGAATTCTAGTGCCTCTCCAAACTACAAACCCCAAGATTCCATAAATTACAATCAAGGCAGTTAAAGTGGAATCACAGTGCTATAGATGGCTAGTGTGGTTCTTCCCTCCACATTTTTATTTTGAATTTATTTGCAAAGCCTGTACGATAATGTTCTGACATATAGCTTATAGATCAGTGCCTGGAATCCTTTAAGTCAAATCAGGGTAAATGGCTCTTTTTGGTAGCTTCAAAGCCTGGGGGGAAGGCACAGGAGTGAGAAATGTGAAGGGAAACATAGAGCAGAAGCAGATCACAAGTTTTGTTTTCAGAAAGTTCTGGGTTCAATACCAGGTCCAGGGACCAGTTCTTGTCCCTGAAACCACCCCCTCCAACAGGAGCTGGCCTGTCAACAGCAAGTCTCTCTTTCTTTCTCTCTCTGGGTGAAACAGATTCTGGACCCTCTGAAATTGCTCTTCTGTCATGGCCAGCCAGGCCCCATTGCACGTGTATTTTGAATGAGGTGTAGTAGTTTGAGCACTGGACCATGGCGACCAGGGTTTGATTTCCTGCTCAAACATGGAGACCCACTGGGTGACTTTGGGCACATCACACCACTCTCAGCTCCCAGAAAACCCCAGGATATGTTTGCCTTAGAGTCACCATAAGTCGGAAATGACTTGAAGGAACACAATAATATTTTGAATGTTGAGGGGTTCTATTTTCTATGTGTGAAGATGTTTTGAATGGGGGAACATCAAGGAACTCTCCTTCTGCAGTCTGCTTGCTATAAACTCTAAGACAGGAAGGTCCACTACTTCAGTAGAGAAGAAGCCTAGGCAGAATAATCTTTCCGGAACAACCCTGGCTTCAGATATATCAACCTTTTCCAAATTGGTGCCATGCAGATGTTTCAGACTACAATTTCCATAATCCCCCCCAGCCTGGGTAGGGATGATGGGGTTTTTAGGATAGCACATTTGAAGAGTGCCAAGTTCTTCTCTTGCACTTCCCGGAGGACATCCAGAGAAGTGTGGAACAGGTCCCTATTCTGATACCATCATAGCTTCTAAATGTCCTGATTTGGCAGGGACCCTTCTGATTAATTCTCTATCATCCTATTTCTTTTTTCAGCTGCTTTTAAAATGTCTCAGTTTCACTCTCTTCAGCCTTCCCGTCCCTCGTTGACTGCTGCTTACTTCAATCCCTGTAGACTGAGTTCAAAGTCCAAAAATAATCTTCACTCAGCTAATACAGAAGCAAGGAGGAAGGGGAATCTTGCCCTTTCCAGCAGACTCAGGCAAAAGCAAACTGCCACGGCATCTCTTAGTTTGGATGTTCTTCATTTATAACTTTTGCCATCTTGACCACCCACATGTCCCTATTTTTGTTTATGAGATGTTGGAGAGTATGTACCACCCACATCTCATCACATCCTGAAGCGTCTTAAGATGGGAGTGACAAACAACAACACAATAACAACAAAGCCTAGCTGTATTAAATGATATTGCTACCCAGGGTTTCTGTGCAGCAAAAGAATATACATTGGTAAGAACAAGGAAGAGCTTTTTTCAAAGGGTGTCTTTTCCCCTCCCCTCCCCTCCCCTCCCCTCCCCTCCCCTCCCCCTTTTTTATGAGCTTGGATAAAGAAGTTGCTGATACAAGAGAGACAAATAGGAGTTTGCACTAAAGAGAGAGATTCCATTTGGAACCCGAGAGAGCTGCTGCTTCACCTGTTCTCCCCGGTAATATATAGGCCTCCCTGCAGCTGTCGTCCCCTTTATCTGCCTTCCAACAGTACAGAAAAAAGAAAATAAATCTTTTCCAATGCAATTTTCTTTCTAAACAAAGGGATATTTACTATTGGCAATGGGAAAACTGACTGGAAGCCACTATGAGATCCCAAAAGGGCTTTGGTCCAGTTGAACTGACTTAGTTTGATTGTTATATATAGCAGGACCCTATAATCAGAAAAGCACAAAGAATTCAGTCTTTGCAAAATTCCAGCATCTGTATTGCTGAGCCACATATCCCAGACTGACACGCAGACTGAAATGAAGCTGTGCAGCAAGCTCCACTCTATGGACCAACAAAGGTAACAAAATGTGTTCTAAAAATGCATGCTTATGCCATGATGATGGTGGTGGTGGTGGTGATGTCATGAAACCGCCACAGAGTACTTCATTCTTTTGGTTTTGAGATAAAATGCTAAGGTTGGAATCCTGGTGGTTTCCAGCCTCTATTTTGTTCAATATAGAACATCTGTATTAGTTCTGAGGCCCTTTCCACTACACAAAAAATGTTCTGCTACACAAAAAATTGGGCCGTGAGCTGTCCTTAGCTGGCCAAGCAGCAGCTAGTGGAGGAGACGGTGAACCAAAGGCAGGTTTTTAAAGGGCTGAACAGCCTGATTAGAGCCACCAAAAGGAAAGGTTCCCCAGAAAGAGTCTCAAGGTGAAGGAGTGGGGATGAGGTGGAGAAACTAACAAATAATCAAATCTGTGAAAACCAAAACTGCGAATGTGGTGGGTCAACTGTATAGCACTTTGATTCCACTTTAATGACCAATACTGCACCCTGTAGAACGCTGCAGTTTGTAGTCCAGGGTGACACTAAACTTCTCTGGCTGAGGATCCTAAATCTCTCTCTCTAAACTGTAAAACCTGAGATTTCATAAGATGTAGCCATGGCAGTTCATAGCGCTATTATTGTGCTGAGTGAAAGGGCTGCTGGTTACACAAACAGAGTTGCTCATGTGGAGCCATTGTACACGCAGGTGCACATGAATATAAGTAATGTCCATGTGCATCTACATGGACGTGTGAAGACAGATGAACACACACTTCTTTATGTACTTTTGGTTGAATATTTGGATGGGCATTTGGTTCAGCCCTGCTGCCATTCGACACAAGGGTTGCATAGCATAGCCATTGTGTAATTCCACATGCAAAGGTTTGTATTATGTGCAATGCTACATAGGCTCTTAGCCAAACATTTTCAGAGAGATGTGTGTTTAAATTATAGCAGTTAGCAGTTACATTTCTATACCGCTTATCAGTGCAAAGCACTCCCTAAGCGGTTTACAATGGATTTTAGCTAATTGCCCCTGACAAGCTGGATACTCATTTTACTGATCTATGGAAGGATGGAAGGCTGAGTCAACCTGGAGCCTTGTAGGATCGAACTCGCAGCATTGTGGCTGAAGTACCAGCATTTAACCACTGCGCCACCAAGACTTCCTTTTACAGATAAATAACTGATTTTTGAAAGATGCAAACCAGGATTTCGATGCAGTTCAATAAAGTGCTGCCACAGTACTTTAATGGAGCTACAGTGTTATACATGAAGGTGACACAGACCAGAAATAAAGACATTCCTGACCCTCTATGACTAATTTGGAAGCAACTTACTCTAAAATAGCTTGCTCATGTTTGCAGATGTATTTCAAGAGGGTTTTTTTTAAAAAAAAAAATCCCAAAATGGAGATATTTAAATTGCGATCATCTAACTCACAGTGTTCCAAATCATGGGTTCCCCATTGTTACTGGACTACAGCTTCCAGATTCCCTCACTACTGGCAATAATGTCTGGGTCTTCTTGGAGCTGAAGTCCAATAATACCTGAGAATCCAAATTTGGGAACAGAGAATAGAAAAGTCCCGTACAAGCTTGTTTCCCAGCATTATTTAGAAATGAATTAACACCAAAGAAAAGTTCACCTTAGAAGAAACCCATCTTATTCCATTCCAGGGAGTGTGGAGGAGGGAGAGAATCACATCAAGGAAAGAATAAAATTATTAAATCAAAAATATTAAAACAGCAAATTCAGACTGAATAGTACATTGCCAATTCAAAGCAGAATGAACTTCCAAAAGCATAGCAATTGTATTCGTAGCCAGTTCTCATTTGCAGTCTTTTCTACCTGAATTCATTAAATCCATCACAGCCAAAGGCCAACATTTCATATAAGGGAAGGTCAAATACAGAAGGAATCCAATGAGTTGGCCACCATGCCCTCTTCAGAGGTTTGGAAGATGACAATTGCTTCACTGAGTGAACACCAAGTTTGGTCTAGGTCAGAGGAATGAGAAGAATGCACTAAGAAGCATGGTGTGTCTTATCAAAACCCTTTCTTTCCTTCACTCTTTCATTTACTTCAGTGCTTCAGGTATTTTGCTCTTGGAGAACCAAATACAATGCATCATGAAATTCCACTTCTGGCAAAACTGACCATCAATGCGAGGGCACTTATAGCCTTATCCATTTCTGCCACTGTATGGTGTGTTTTTTTCACCAACTTTGGACTCCTAAGAGGGTATCCAGAGCTGGTTAGAGGTGGTCTATTTTACTCATAATACAGCTTAGAAACTTCCACATATCAGGCAAGTGTTCAAAACACAAACAATAGTGAATCTTGATTCTCATGAGGAATAAGAGGAAGTAATTTCCACCACTAGAGTTCTTAGGCCTGAGTTCAAACTGAAGATGAGCTCTCCCCTAGGATTTCCACTGATACACTGCCAAAAGAGATGACAAAAGGAGTTTGTGTGCACTTTGCCTAATTTGATATGTTTCACAAGGTCCCAGAGCTGGACACACACATACACACACATACTTCAGAGAGTTTGACATCCCCCATCACCTCTACCCTGATTGATTGATTGATTGCTAGTTTGTTTGATTAAAAACTGAAAACACACCTTCATGCCGACTAATGGGAATGGGGAACAATTTTTCCATGATTCTCCCCATAAGTAATTTGAAGCCTAGGAAGTCACTTGCAGTTCTGAAGGAAGAAAAAAACAAAAGCCCTTATACAGCCCCCAAAACTGCTGGAAGGAGGTAAAGAGAGATCTACCAAAGTTCATCCACCCCCCCCCCCAATAGCTTGTGAAGGTCCTTTTTCTTTAAAAATGGGATGAGGGCCACACTGGAGACATTTTCATAATGGAGACATTTATGGTTGGGGACCATCTGTGTGCCTGCTCCATCTGATTCTCAGATACTGGTCCATGGACTTCAAGAAAAATCTAAAATCCAAGGCCCTTTCTTAATTAGGGTTTATCGTAAGGCTGTTCCTGTACTGAATAACCTTTCAAATAGCAGACATGCTAAAACAGAGGACAGCCTCCCACTCAGCTGCCATTGTATTTCATTGCTGGCATTGCTGCTGGGCATGATGGAAAGGGAGGGAGGGTTCTCCTCCCTCTTCCTCCTCACATTTGGTCATAGAAAGCTTTTACTGAGATGAGCTTAAGTGCCCCAAGCTCCAGGAGATGTAGGAGAGAGACCTCCCTTCCTCCCTGGTAATACTGCAGTGGCAAAAGCCACTGACAAGTAAGGAGGGCTGAGAAGGGACAGAGGTGGCAGGTGGTCCCCATGTCAGTGGGGTTTTGGATCTTCTCTGAGGTTTAGCCTGAACTGCAAAGATGCACAGCCTAGGGTTCAGCACTATGGAGAGCTCCAATAAAGTTTAGACTAAAACTTAGATCTGATCCAGCATTCTACTGACATAAAAGTCACCAGGCATCACCAGAAGGGAATGAGTAGCTCAGAGCATGATAGACACAAGGATTTGACTTCTGATGTCATCAGGAATGGGATGGGAACTAGTTTTGGCACATGATGTGTTTTCTAGAGGCAGTCTTCATGGGAGGTTGGTGAATCCAGGACTGGTTTCACAACTGTTTCCCTTGCATCTGCTCCAAGTTTTATACGAGTGCTTTCCAGGGCCAAACCCATCTGGGTCCAGTATTAGGACAGCTCTTGCACAAGTCAGAGCAGCTAAAAGCAGTACAGTCAAAAGTCAAAAGCAGTAAGGTCAAAAGTGGATTTGACAGCCCAGTGTCCCTCTGCTATTTTCTGAACCAAATTACAAGATGGGGAGAGAGGGGGGTGTTCATGCCTTCTCTACTCCTTAGGTTAAGAAGTACACCTTCGTTGGATAGTTAGCTCCAAACACATCCCACTCTGAGTAAAAGTTGGTAGTGGCTCTAGGCTTCAGCAGACCTGCAGTTTCCTCCTCCTGGAGAAATTTATTTTTAAGAAATGGCTCTGGCCAGATGTTGACAGCTGGCAAGAAGCTTTGACAGGAGGGTGCAGCTGGCCACGGAGTTTGGCCCCGAAGGGAGTCAAAAGACCGTATTATCACAGCTGGAGAAAGAAGGGTATTAAGCACCCCACCCCACTCACTGTGGGGAGGTAGCCTGGCTAGAATCAATGTGTTCCACAGAGAGAGGGAGAGAAAGTAAGAATGAGGGAGAAGAAAATGCTCAGCACTCTGTTCCTGTTTGCAATGCCAGTTCTCATCTACGTTTAACAGGCTGCTGCTGTCTCTGCTAGCGACCAGCTTTGTGGAGAAGTAAATTGCTTCTCTCTGCCTGTTGTCTGTTGCCGCCTGCATTTCTAATACACCAGTCATCTGGGTGAAATCCCATCCAGCATCTCCCCCATTAACTCCAGGTCTTGAAATCTAGGAGCTTTTCAAGAGCCTCTTCACACCTTACTATTTCTCTTTCCCTCCATTTCTTTCTTGCTTTCTTCTTTAAAGTATACGTTTCTTTCTTCTTCTAAGACATGCTCTATATATCACTATTGCTGGTGAGAAAATTGCTAGCCTGAGCTTTACACTTCCTAAGAAATTTTGCACATGTAATTTAATCTGGGGCAACATTTGGAAGCAATCCTACTTCTAGGTCTTATTGATTTTGCTCATTGAAGGGAAAGTTTTCCACTAGCTCTTGATCCCCTCAGCCAGCAAGCGTATTGGTCTAAATGTCAGATTAAGTCTCTGGGAGATTAGGATTCAAATCTCTGCTCAGCCATGGAAGCCCACTGGCTGACCTCAGCCAAGTCACACTCTCTCAGCCTCAAAAGAAGGCAATGGTAAAGCTCCTATGAACAATCTTGCCAAGAAAACCCCTGGTAGAGTCACTATAAATGTCAGAAATGATTCGAAGGCATATAACAGCAACAACTTGATCTCTCATGGGTTGTCTCATGAAGGTGAAAAGTAATGACAAACAGAGTGCTTACAGAATTACCCTGTTCTGTAGGACCCTGGGAAACCAGGCTCCAATTCCTCAGCGAACCATGGAAATCCACTTTAGACAAATCACATCCTTTTAGCCTCAGAGGAAGGCAATGGCAAACCTCTCCTGAATAAACCTCGCTGAGAAAACCCTATGATAAGTTTACCTTAGGGTCACTGCAAGTCAGAAATGACCTGAAGGCACAAAATAACAACATACCACTGTGGAGCAACAATGCAAAACTGAATTGCAATACAGTTCTTCCCCATCTGAAACAGCCAGATTCAAATGGCACTGCTGTTCCTAATATAAAGAGACCTATATTTTATCTATCTGCCATGAAACTGTTAAAGACAAGAAGCCTGCCGGGAAAAAAGAAAAGGTAGCAATCTTAATTCAGCAAAATAAACCTGGTTGGATAGATGGTGATTCAAAGCTGGACTTATAACAGCTAAGCATTCAGCCTGGTAGGTGAATCTGTTAGTTTCTCTTTTCATGTAAAACAGCTTCAAAAAACAAAGGTGTTTATTTTCCATTCTTGACTGTGAAGTTTGTTAAATTCTTATTTACAATAACATATTCACAGAAATGAATTTCTCATTCATTGTGGTTGTTTTGTGCCTACAAGTCACCTCCAGCTTACGGTGACCCTAAGACAAATCTTTCATGGGTGTTTCTGGGGCTGAATGTGATATACCCAAGGTCAGCCAGAGAGTCTCCACATCCAAGCAGGGAAATCAAATCCTGGTCTTCAGGATCATAGTTCGATGCTCAAATCATTATACCAAGCTCTTCTGATCCATCCCTGTACAAAAATATAATGACTTATATCATTAGACAAGCAGACAAATCAAACATCTTTAAGTCAGAGTTTGGGAAAAAACAAACAAACTGAGGTTTCAACTCCCAGGTTCTCTCTCTGGTGGCTGCAGCATTCTGAGAGCTGAAATCCAAATAAGTAACTTTTCCAAGCTCTAGTCTCTTGTGTTCATTATTTGCTCATCATTAGCAGAGATGCCACACAGCAGAACAGAGGCAACAAATTAGGTTTCATCACACCCCCTTTCTCCTTGCATTTCTTCTTCAAGTGTATTTAAAAAAACCCATGCCTCCCTCCTCACAGGAAGCCCCGGGGAGGGGGCTCTGTCTTCCCTTCTTATTCCCCAGATGTTGGCTTGTCACAGATCAGCCGAGTTAGGGAGCTGTGTCAGCGGAGACGCTCTTGTGCAGCCAGCGAGAAGTTCACAGAGGAAATTGATATTCGCTGCAAATTATTTTGGATGATTTACTGGAATGAATTAACTTCCAGGAACGTGGGGGGAATTGGAACACAGCTTCTGCTTTTCAGTTCCAATCCTGGAGGTAAGTGGCCTGCCTTCCACATGGCTAGGTGTCACGAACTGAGCAACCGGTCATGGGGGACGCTTCAGCAATGGGGGAGGGAACCCAGTGAACTGTTCCTCAGTGTCCCTGTGTGTACTGACGATTATAATATTCCTGTGAACCATGGTAAGAAGCTGTTAACATCTGCCTAATGCCTAATGATCCTTAGGAGGAATGTTTCCATGAAAATGCATATAATTATGATGAAATCTGTGAATTTACTCAGCCGACTTCATGAAGCAAGCCATCTAGGTTGATCTCATCCTTTTCAGAGCTTTTGCAGGCAGCCTCATCTAAGTCAAGAAGAGAGTGGCCCAAGTAGGAGGTTAAGACAGCTACACCTGCAGCAGAGCTCTAGGAGAAATAATAGACTGCATCCCATATCAGGTTTTGTTTGCTTTGGCCAATTTAGAATGCTGCCTCTTTCCACAAGTGACAAAAAAAGAACGGCAGGGAGTAGGTTGTTTAGGTCACTTTGAATCACTTCTGTTGACTGCCCTTACTACTTAGTTGTGCGGAGGTTGTTTTTAAAAGCCATATCTTCTAGCTAAATTGCTTCTGTCGTGCACACGCAAGTACTTTATTCTGCTACAAAGTCTTCTCACAGCAGAGGTGGGCAACCTTGCAGAAATCAGGGGCTCATGGGCTGTACCCTCCCACAGCACCCTAACAAGCCTCTTCTATTAGCTGTATCCTGGCCAGCATGACAACTGGAAGTGACGTTGCATCACATCTGGTCACCAGTTGCCATTTTGGCCAAAGTGTGGCCAAAGAAGAGAGCCAGTGGGGTGTAATGGTTTAAGCATTGGATTCTGAACCTGGAGACCGGGGTTCGATTCTCGGCCTGGGCACAGAAAGCCACTGGGTGACCTTGGGGTTATGACACACTCTCAGCCCCATAAAACCCTGTGATAGGTTTGTCTTTGGGTCGCCATAAATCAGAAAGGACTCGAAGGCACACAACAATGACCATAGTAGCCAAAGGAGTTATGAGGAGTTGTCCAGGTTCTTTGGGAGGCAGTTGTCCTTCACTGGTGCCTTTTTTTTTGCACAATTGGGGTATGGTCTGGAGATGTGAACCACCCCCAAAATTATACCAAAAATTTTGGAGGGGTTAAGGTCTGGCTTCCAGGGCCACAGAAGTAGATCTGGAGTTCCATACAACCCCTGGATTGCACTTTCCCCACCCATGCCCCAAGGGGAAGAGTGCGACACTTGAGATTACCACCCCCATGGCCTCAGTACTAAGGGGGACCCAGTGATGGTGTAATCTGTGTCTGGGCACAGCCCCTGGGATCTTTGCAAGAGACAGGTTCGGCTGAAGCCCCTCAGCATCATGAGAGGGGCTTTGCTGCACTCAAAGACTCCACATTTCATCACCATAAGGAAGGGGAATGGACCTGTCCCAGAACAACACCCAACTGCCTGTAATGGATTTATACTGGAGTGGGATTTAACCAGGATAGCACAGCTGTCAACACTTCTGCTTAATGTTTCCTTTCAAACTGCAGCTTCTCTGGCCAATGCGCTTCTCTTGCTGGCCAGGAGTTTGGAGGGCACTTCAGAGAGAAAACATATTAGAAGTACTCAGATGCTTAAATCCGCTTGCCCCACTCCAGGCTGAGGCCAAAGGGAGAGAGATAGACAGAGAAAATGGTTTCTTTCTTTCTTTGTTTCTTTTCCGCACAGACCATCACTTCAAGAGCCCCTCTGCATTTTGGGAAGCGCCATTCTCCTCTCCAACCTAGGCAGTTCAGGAGCAGCAAGAAAAGAGAGAGAACCACCCCATCACACCGACTGACAGGACGTCACGTTTTTGCTTTGTTTTTTGTTTTTTGGTGACTCCGCAAACATTTGCACATAGCATTGTGTTCAAGATGGAAACAATTTGAGATTAAAACAGTTCTAGTGGAGGGGGAACAGAAGTGGACAGATTTCTGCCCATGCAGATCCAGAGCTCCAAGTGCCTAAATCTTCAAAGTTTGCGACAGAATCCATATCGGTTATTCTAGAATTTAGGACCACAACTCTTTTTGTTTCTGAGAGGTTCCTCATCTTTAACATAGCAGGCTGGTGTAACATAGCTGGATTTACCCGTTACATTTGGCTGTTTCAAATGGGAAAGAATGCGCTGGAATTTTGTCCTGCTGTTGAAGAGATCCAATTGGGCTGGGGTAACACATACCGCAGATCCACGCAGACAGGATTGTTGCAATGAGCTGCTTTTGAAGAGTTTTTGGGTTCATGTTACACCTTCCATACAACAGCTGATTTGCTTTTCAGCACATTTTAAAGTGTCACTGATCACCTCCAAATCCCTAAACGATTTTCTCCTGTACAGATCTACTTTTCCCCTAGGATCTGGAGGAAATCAGTCACAGATGCTAGCTTCTATGGCAGTGTGGAAGAGTGTGGAACCACTCTTGGTTTTACTTAGAATTTTAAAACATTTATCCAAGATTCTGAACCCTATCCTTAATGTAGGTTCAGCACCTTGGACATTTCCTTTAAACTGGACTAGATTCACTGCCCACTAGCATGGAAGCCACTAGCAACCACTGGTGGAAATATTGTTCCCAGTGTCCTACCTATGGTGGCAAGAAGAGCAGCTATGAAAGGGTCTTCTTTATGCTGCACCAAAAATTGTGGAACAACTTGCTCCATGAAGCCTGGGTGATTCTTCCTTTTGCTTTCTTCTTCCAATGACTTTTTTTAAAAAAAAAAAAAAAATCCCAGGAGGCATTTTTGATGTTAGGAAGATAGCTATTTCTATCTGCCGATATGCCATGTTTGGTTCTGTTATACTGAATTTTACTGTAGTTTATACAATATTGCAATTTTATTGTGCTTTTGTGATTTCATTTGTTGTAAGCTACCCTGCACGATGCCTTGGCATTAGAAGAAAAGGGGAAAATATCTATGGCTTGAACAAACAAAACACCCTTCTGCTCCTAACTGTGTCTTGTACGTCCCCTACCAGGAGGAAGACGCTGGTCTGACCCTTTAGTGCCTTGTCAAACAATGCAGCTGCACTTCCAGGATATTTAAGTGCAGAGAACGCTAGGCAGTGGATCCAGGTTCTTAATTGCCCATTGTTCTGCATTTAACAGCACCTTCAATTATCATTTGATTACGAAGTAAAAGTGCCTTTTGTTGTTCTATTTGCATTTTGGCAGCACAAATAAGGCATCTTGGTGGAGGAATGCTGAGTGAGTAACCCCATAATGCTTTGGCATTAAATGTTTTCCTCTGCTCCCTAAGGAAGTGTGGGGGAGTTTGCTCAGTTGCAGGTTTTTCTTTTAACAGATCTACCCAATCCACACTTTTCAAACCAAACGTGAATCTAAATACAATCTGTGATAAAAAAAAAATCCAGATTTTTACAAGGTTGAAGTATATTCTACACTACCATAGTGCTGGTGGTGGTAGTACCCATCACCCATCATCATCATCATCATCATCATCATCATCCTGAGCCCATTTAGAAATATGAAAAAATATGTACATATCTAACATGTACAAAAAAAAAAATCTGCTTTAGTTAATAGCTGCATCCCAAAATGCATACAGTTGAAAATATATTGACAAAAATAATACAGATCTCTGCAAGGGACAGACAAAACCACTGAAGATGGAACAAGCTTTGCAGTGGGAAACTGAGGCTTTCAACGAGATTACCCATCCCATGCATGCTCGTCTACTGTGGTGAGAGTTGGGACAGTCAGTTAGTGGTACAGTACATGGTTCTCATGGTGTTCAAATCCCCATTACAGGCACCCCCATTTATGGTAAGCCTCTGTAAATCCCATCATGTTGCCTACAGGAAGAAGGCAAGAAAAGAAAAACTGATGAAAGAGTGGACCCTGTGTTGAAAGAATGATCTGTGTCTATAATTTACAATGGAACGGAATATCAAGAAACAAGTTGCCAAAAAGTGGGAGACGCCTGTATCTCTAAACAGGTTGCGATAGATTTCTGTCCTGCAATCCTGGACATGCACCATCAGTCTAAGCAGAAGACCAGAAGGATTGATGCTCTCTACACTCCAGTTTCTAGATCTTGTGAGTTGTACTTATGAGTATATAGAGTTTGAGGGAAAAATAGATTTTGGATTGTGTGTATGTGCCTTCTGTAAGTAAATTGACCGGCAATGGCAACCTCATGAGCTTCATTGGGTTTTCTTAGGCAAGGAATACTCAAAGGTAGTTTTGCCACATCTTTCCTATGAAATCTATTCTACAGCACCTGGTATTCATTGGCAGCCTCCCATCCAAGTATTAACCAGGGCTGATCCAGCTTAGCTTCCAAGATCAGATGGGATCTGGTGCCTTTAGGGTACATAGCACTAAACACAAGTTCCTAAGTCCCAGTCAGTTGTCTATAATGGCTGAGGGATTCTGGGAGCTGCAATAAAAAAAAACAATTTTTACATCCTCTGAAAGCAGCCTCATCTCAGCTGAGAAATTCAAGGGAGAGAGAAAGATGAGCCTGCTGCTCATTTATTTCTTGTATATTTATCCCACTCAGCTTCCAATTGCCCACCCCCATTTAATTTTCCCAGCAAACTTATGAGCTGATTAAGCCAAGACCAAGTGACTGGTGAAAGACTCCCACTGAGTCTCATAGCTGCATGGGGATTTGATCACGATCAGCTGCATTTGAAACTGAAAAGTTGCAATTCCTACATGCAGCTCAGGCTTATGAAGGACTTGAGAGATCTTGGCACCTTTCTCATGACTTTCCACACGAGGTGAAAAAAACGGTGTAGGATGACCTCACCCGGAGGTCGTCCACACCGTGGAGTGCACGGGAGCAGTATTAAAGGTTCCACACCTCAAACTGCCCTTGCGCGGCCGCAAGGGGTGGCACCGCTTGTTTTTAAAGACCACATTTCATGTGGTCTTTATAAAATATGAGCGCGCTATCCCGTCGCAGCGCCCTGTGTATAATTGCAGGCGCACACAAGCGTGTCCCTGCAGAGCTGCTGGAGAGTGGGCTTCCGGTTGGCGCACTTCTCTAATTGGCGGAGAGCCACCGGAAGCTGGAAGCCTCCATTTTGGGCGCCGCCGGATGCCGCCACAGTGTGGAGCGGCGAACGTGCGCTGCTTCTCGTGGCGACGGAGCTACCGGATTAATGTAAGCTCCGTTTCCACGTGCGCTGCCCTGTTTCCCCCTGTTTTTCTCTCCTGCATGGGGAAAGGGCCTAAGACCAACTTAAATGAGATCTGTGTTCATTGTCTCCATTATTCCTCTCTCTCTTGTGTGCACATATAGACATACACACAATTTAAAGAGTGGGATAAATAATACTTGCATTTCTTTTTCTCATTCTGGCTGAGAAAGGTGTCTTAACCCACTAAGACACATCACTGGAAAAGCAGGTAATGCCAAAATTTCATTTGAACAAAAACAATGGTCAAGATTCTGCATTGTACTGGCAGAATCTAAACTCCCAGTAGGCGTAAGTCCACTTTCCCTCTCTCTCTTTCTCTGTGTGCAATTTAGTTTTCTCCCTTTACCAATTTACCTTTCTCCCATCACCCATCACAATTTACCCTTCTCCCATCCCACTTAGCAGCTGGGGAAAGGCATAGGACAGACACGTAGAGGCTGGCTACATTTCTGCAGCCAGATGCACTGAGAAAGCATCCTCATATATATTCAGAAGATCCCTGGGATGTCCAGAAGAATGCTGTCCTCTTTATGCATCTGGCCAGAGAAGCACAACCAGCTGCTGGCTTGCTACCTCAACCCCAACTAGCCACGCGGGGGGGAATGCAACAGCAGTAACATAGGTTGCATGTCTGTATGGCCACTGTATAAAGGAGATGCTAGATACCTTCTTCTGAAACAGCTCTAAAAAGACAGACATGTATGATGCCTATGTATAATATTATTACTATTATCATTATCATTATTATTGCTTAGCCACATCTCCCTCTGGATCAAACACATACATCACCAACAGGCTTCCAGACAATGCTTTTGCACAGAAAACAGTATTTTCCACATGCACAAAAAGACACCATTTTCTGTACATATGCTTTTTTTTTTTTTTTTTCCAATGAAATTTTTGCCAGACAATCTTGAATTGTACTAATGCATCAAAAACTGCATGAAAACTCTCACAATTTTACTAAAGGAACAAAAACTTTTGTATTTTATTAAAAAAATCTATGTTGCATCATATATCTGTATTAATTCCTACCCCTCATCTACAACTTAAAGGTAGATAGCATCTAATTATAGGGGTTCAAGGTAAGTTTTTCTCGCTATTAGCAGTTAATACCCCTATAATCCATGGATTTGTTTCCACCTAATAACAGTAACAACACACAAGGCCTGGAGTCCCTATTGCCATCAGTGTAGCAGAACGACAATTTGAATACAAAGAGAGGCTTATTGAATGAGACAAAGCACTATTTGGTTCATGCCATGGTCTTCCAGTTCAACATAAAACCTCCAAACGGGATAGCTGTACAGCTTCATCCTCCAGCCTGAGTTCTCCAGTAATGTACACTTATTCCATTTATTTCCCCTCAAGTCCCCTTTGATATATGGAGACCCTATGAATGAGACCACATTCAAGACACCTGGTCATCAACAGCTCCACTCAGGTCTTGCAGACTAAGGCCCTTTCCGCACCGGGGTATTAAAACAGTGCAGAGCGACCTCTCACGGAGGTCTTCTGCACCGTGGAGTGGATTGAGGCAGACTATTTTTTGTAGTTCCACACCTCAATCCGGTCCAAAGTGACCAGAACTGGTGGTGGCGCATGTTTTTTAAGAACCTCTTTTCAGAGGTTTTTAAAAAGCATGGAACGCGCAGCCCCGTGCAGCTCTGTCGCTGCACTCCGGTGCAGATTTGCAGGCACGCACTAGTGCATGCCTGCAGATCTGCCGGGGATGGGCTTTAGGCTGGCGAGCTTCTCCGGTTGGTGGAGAGCCTCCACCAGCAGGAAGCCGCCATTTTGGACGCCGGAGGACTGCGGAACAGTGAGAGCGCGCCGCTCCGCATGGTGATGGACTTACCCGGCTTCCGGTAAGCTCCGTTTTAGAGCGTTTCCCCCCGTTTCCCCCTCCAAGTGCAGAAAGGGCCTTTTGTTTTCTTGACTGAATCAATCCATGTGTAATGTGGCCTTCCTCTCTTCTTACTGCCTTCCACTTTACTAAGCATTATCATCTTTTCCAGTGAGTCACATTGTCTCATGATATGTCCACAGTATGATATATAGCCAGATGACATTGATGTCCCCATCCTTCATGAATTTATCCCGTCCCCTTTAAAAGCCATCCAAGTTGGCAGCCTTAACTGCATCTCACGCCAGTAAATTCTACAGCTGAAGTGTGTGCTATGTGAAAAAGTGCTTCTCTCTATCTGTCCTTACCTACGCAAGCAGCTACGGGGTGAAGTACCTAGTATAAATTAAGGCACTGAACCATACTTTTCTGGAAGGAAAAACTTCTGGCAATGAGGCTGATGTCCCACTCAGAACTGTAACCTGGGAGTGGCTCATGTGACGTCTATACCACTTCTCTGAAGCGTCACAGCTTGTTTGGTGTTATGGGTTACTAAAGGAAATCAATCATATCATACAGGACAATAAATATATTGTGTGTGCATCTTTGAGTGTGCCATAATCTAGTCCAGTTGCACATTACACATTGTTGACATGAAGGCAGATGAGAAACTACAAAGGAATCTTATTGGAGGCATAATGTACCTTATGGGGAGTAAAGAGGAGAATTAGAGCAATGATTTCCAAACTCCAGTCCTCCAAGTGTTCAATTCCCAAGGGATGCTGTGACTTCTGAGAGCTAGGATTAGTTTGTCAAAAAAACAAACAAACCCTAATTCTAATTCTTTTTTGACAGATTTCCAGACTTGGTGGATTTATTTATTTATTTATTGAATTCATATGCCACCTTATCTCCCAAGATGGGACCTAAGATCAGGGCAAGTGCTGTGAATGCAGGATACCCGGATCTCATTAAGGATTTTCACAAGATTCTCCATGATATTGTTGCAGACAAGCTGGTAAGGTGTGGGCTGGACAGTGGTACAGTTAGGTGCATTTGTAACCGGTTAGCTTTTAATTAATGAACACAGAAAATAGGGCAGCATTTGGCAAAGCAAAGATAGGAATTAAACTCACGCAGGTGCTGAAGAATTCTTGATAATTTTAAACTACCCAGCCCACTCTGACAAGTATATTGGCTGTAAATATCCATAAGCAAAATGTTAATAAAGTGAGAGGCTGGACAGCTACCCTCTGAGAATGCTCTAGCTAGCAATCCTGCATTAAGTAGTGAGTTGGACCTTATGTCTCATTGGGCTCCTTCCAACTCTATGATTCTATGATCTTTTATATGGGGATTTTTTACAGACTGAATTTAGGACCTTGTCCACGCAGAACCTGTGTACTGTACATAAGCAATTGTCTCTCCACTGTCTGGCATGATTCCTGAAACACCCAGAACATGTCTTCAGCCTCTAAGATTCACCAAGCCCAGATGCTTAATTAGGCCTTTGGAACTAAGTTGGCCCCATCTGCCAGTGTGTCCTGTTTTACAAAAGATAGTCATCCAGATGAAGGGCTCTCCAGTTCATGCATAATTTCAAGATAACAAACAATAAGAATAGAAGTCAGGGCTTTGAAATGGCCCATTAACATTTAGCAGCTGGAGAGCAGACAAAGTAGGTTCGTAGGTCCTGCCAACATGTGTGGATGTAAAGTATTTCTATATAAAACATACCGTTCAATTTTCACCTGTATATACAAACTGACATACACAATTTGTGTCCACTGCCTAGCTGACCATTCAACCAGCTAACAAGTCTTCTTACAGAATCAGGGGTCAACAGACACTGGTAGTTCCTGCCTAACCTACCATGAGTAATCACATCTACATATATAGTATAAAAAGCTTCCATTCTTAGCAGTCTTTACAGCTGGTTAATTATTTGTTCAGTGCATAAAGTCCAAATCCTTTCAGTAAGTCCAATTCTGTCAACATTCACACTAAAGACAGAGAAGCAGATCCTAACATCTAGGTTCTTTGGAGGCAGTGGTTATCAGGGCTTGTCATCCTATTAGGCAGAGTGAAAAATGACCTCAGATTACCCTTACTGGGGTAGCAAATTCCAAGCTCCTAAGCACCTATTCTGTCTGATCTCTCCTGGGGCATTTTCTTAGCCTGGAGGACAAAGTTGTGCATGCCACACAACATCTCATGTGGTGCCCAAACCAACCAGCTGCTCACAAGTGAGGTAGAGGATGATCTCCATTAGCAAGTATAAAAGTAAGGTTAAGATGTTGCTCCAGTCAACTTCCATATGTGGAATGAAAGGAGATGCCACCTTATCCTTTGTCTGGATGCTGTGACAACACTTCCCCCTGCCAGATTAAGAACTGATCTACAGATCTGTCTCCCTTCTTCTGAGTGTTTTATGGGCATTTTTGATAGGAATGTAAACCACTCCATGCAAGCCTATTTGGCTGGGAGGGGAAGAGCTCCTGATTTACACTAGCATTTGCAGCAAAAGCTAGGCTTGGCCGACTTCATTCTCTTGTGGTTTAGTTTATGTGTATCCCATACATAACTGTCTAACTGCTGCAAACACTTCTGAAATAAGCATGAAAATTGGTTTCCAGGCTCCAGCAGTTTCTAAATAATGGATGTTTAAGATAATAATAATAAAAAAAAGTAGTGACACAAAGTGTGTTGAAGTGTGCAGAATGGAAAAGCTCTGTGTAAACCTTGGAGAGAGAGTACCGTGGGGAATCAAATCCATGCAGGGCAAGAGGGCATCAATAAAAGGCAATTGAACCATTCTAAGCAGTTGACAAAATGGAGAGGAAGGCACTGTTTTTGAAGACTGACTTCCTTCAATGTAACAGATCTCATTTCTCCTCCACAATGCTTCATTTACTTTCCAGCAAGACCTGATGCAGATGCAATGTATTGTACCAGTGCAAAAAAAATGAGCCGAAGGTTGAACTGGATTTTGGAAATGTTTGGGGCTTGGATTAATATGTGGGTCCATTTTACGATAGACAGATCTGCCTGGAAAAATGTTGGTATCCTTAAACTTCACACTTAGTAACAGATCAAGATATTTTACTATGCAGCTAAATGTATTTTGTCACACATGCTGGTAAATACAATATAGATACAAAGAAGAACAATACCATGTCATCGAATGAGGCCAAATATTCTTTTCAGATAGTTCTTTCTCTCACACACAAAGATGGCTCCAGGGAGTTCAGAAAAAGGGTGTGGAAGTGGAGAGGACAGCCTTTGCCTATTATCCTAAGTCAGAGATAGGCTGCCACACCAGATAGATATTCAGCTCTTAGATGTCTGCAACATATTGTGCAAAAATAGCATGCAGAAAGGCCTAAATCAGTGGTGGGAATCAGGCTGCCATCTGGCATGGTTTGACAGCACATTTCCAGTACTATTCACCATTGGCTATGTTGACTAGGGCTGCTGGGCTTTGAAATGTAATGTTACAATGGATGCATGATTCTCAGTCATGACATAAATCCCATTGTTCCTCTCACCTGGAGCAGACTATTGAATCAATGGCAATTTAGTAAGTTGACATTTATGTACAGTCCATTGAATTAGTCTCTCTACCTAGGACCAGCTGTAGGATTCAGGCCTAGGAATCCTTGCCAAGATGCACCATGTCAAGTTACAGAGGAAGACTGAATTTAATGTTTTTGGATACTTCCCATATTGTTTTGAAAGCTTCCTTTCATGCAGAGAACTGGCACACTAGGAGGAAGAATTCTAACCTAACTTTCTGCCTGATGAATTAGCAGGCAAGTGGGTGGGTCAGTGGGTGAGTGTGGGCAGTATAATAATAACTATAAAGGTTGTTCAGAATCAGATTCTCCCAGGATGAATCTGAATGGTACTACTCTAGAAGGATTCTACCCCTGTGAAATCTCCAGTTGGACCTGTGATGTTACAGAAGATACCCTAGAGATTAGCCTGGGTTGGAGAAGAGAACCATCCTTAAACACAAAAGTATCTGCTGTCTAAATGAGCCCGTTTGGCCTTTGTGCTGATCAACTAGACCAGAGCTTTCCAAACTTTTCATGTTGGTAACATACTTTTTAGATATGCATCATTTCGTGACACAGTTTTACTAGCAAACCAGAGGTTAAACTAACCAATTACACATGTACAGTACCCAGAAGCGTATCTGGGGTGGGGAAAAGGGAGCCGCCCCAGTCCTAGCCCACTGCTATTGCCCTGGTGACCCTGTCGAGGGTGGTGGCAGCAGGAAAGACAGCCTCCTACCCAATCCTGACCCGCTGCTGTTGCCCTTGCTGAAGAAAGATCCTGAGAAGGGCAGCGGCAGTAGAAAAGACAGCCCCCCTGCCAGATCCTGGCCTGCTGCCTTTGCCTTTGGCAAGGAAAGACCCCAGCAGGAGCAGCAGCAGCGGGAAAGGTTCAGGTGAGTGGGTCTTTCTCAGCCCAGGAAGGCGACACACCTACACACTTCAGGCGACACACTAACGTGTCACGACACACCATTTGGAAAGCCCTGAACTAGACCATGGTCAGGATAGGAAATACACTTCCCCAGCCTTCTTTGAAAATGGCATAAAAAGCAGCATACTGAATCAGGCTGTGTATGTGTCTTCAAGTCTGTCTAGCCTCTTCTTCTTTCTAGTTGCTCATGGGAAGCCAAAGCAGGTTCTGAGTGCAACAGCACCCTGCTTCTTCTCAGAAAAATGAGAATGGGAACATTAAGAGTAATATTACCCATCTCATTTATATCTAAAAGCAGGAATGAAGTGCTAGGGTGGGGACTGCTGTACACAGTCCATGTTCAAGGACTGATAACCAGTCTTCTTTGCTCAGTTCCAGTTAGTTATTGCTTGCACAAGCGAATACAATGTTGTGCGTTCAGACCTAATTCTACTTCTCGGGCCAGACTAACCAATCCTCTCAGAGAGCATTGAAGAAAAATTTCTGCAAAGAATGATCAGAGATGGGCAGATTGGCTGGATCAATTCCTTGCAGATTATGTCTGGTGGCTGTTATTACTGTTGCTGCATCATCATCATCATCACCACCACCAATATCATCATCATCACCACCACCAGCATCATCTTGCAGAAAACAATCCATACACATTTTCCAACAAAATGTATTGATTGCATTTACTTCTTTATTGAAATATTTATATACTGGCCTATATCATCAGATCTATTTTGTGCACATTTTAGAAGTCCATCTAAATGTTCTCTGTACACACTGCATATTCTTGAGAAGCACACGGCAGACACAGTTTTACCCTTCTTCTTTCCTTTCTTGGTAGACTCAGTTGCAAGCTGAGCAACATCTTTCTTTTCAGCCTTAAACTGCATACATGCCCATGTTTGGCCTGACAGGTAAACCCATCAATGAGGCCTCCATGGAGTGAATGTATCACCCATTCCTAGGACTGAAAACCCAGAGATGGATGAAATGAAATGAAGGGCAGTAATGGGAGTTGAGTGCAAGCCACATCTGAATCACTTGCTTGCTTCTGTAAACACTGTGACTTCAAGGAGCTGGGTAATGGAAGAGGCACGTGCATTCACTTGGGGTACATGTGTGCAAGATTGAAAAGAGAACGCACACACCCTCCCACCTCTCCCTGCAAAAGACATTAGCAGCCGCACTTGGAGCAGCTGTCAAAACAAGCGCTTGGCTTTTTGGCTTTTGCAGAACTGTGTGAGACAGCTCAAGGTGTTTGTGCCTCTGCTGCTGCAGTACAAGGGTGCAAAGCTGCACTCTTTAGCACTTTGCCTCTCCTGGCACAGGCAGGCCTGGGGATCTCAGCTGGGTGCCTTTGTCTGATTCATGGCAAGTGCCCACATGCCCATCTCCCAACAGAAATAAAGTGGGAGGCAGAAGAAAACATCCTCCCTGCTACATTCTCAAAATGCAAAACCAGAACTGCATAGGAGAGAAGGTAAGGAAAGGAAAGGAAATAAGAGTTAGTCAATGAGAAGGTGGAGGAAAGGAAAGACAACTCAGGCATGCTGGGGTTTGACTGGTTATCCACCATTAATTACTCCTTGGATATTCAATCACATGATTCATGAGGCTGTCTGACCAAAACATATCAATTCAGAGATTACATATTGACCAAAACACAGACATAAGCATTATGAGAGGTTAATGCCATCGTGTGCATGTGTGCGCACGCACGCGTGTGTGCATGTGCATGCAGGAGCATGGAAACAGAATGGTGCAAATATGCACAATTCTTAGCATTTGTCAATTTGGTTATTTTGGTTTTGAACACAACCACCACCACCCAGTCATAGATTTCAATCACTAAGAACAAACTCAGAATTCAACAAGTCAGTATTAAATAATAACAGCTCAGCTGAATGAGTTGTAGTCAATAACAAATTAAAAGGCAAATTTATGCCGATGCCATCAGTGAGTAAATCTAGAGCTTGAGCTTGAAGGAGCCTGAGACGTGTAGTAGTGTGAGTGTTGGATTATGACTCTTGAGACCAGGGTTTGATTCCTGGTTCAGTAATGGAAATCCACTGGGTGACTGCAGGCAAGTTACACTTTCACACCTTCAGAGGAAGCTAAGGCCAACCCACTCTGAATAAATTTCTGCCAAGAAAACCTCGTGACAGGTTCACCTTTGGGTCACTATAAGTTGGAAACAACTTGAAGGTACACAACACATACAGAGCTTGAAAAGTTACAGTTCAGAATAACTCATTCTTTTTACTCCTTGTAGAGTTTGAAAAGTAATTTGTGTTACGTCTTGAGCTGTGTGTTGCTTTTCTATTACTTTCCATTATTTCTGGGAAAGAGTAAAACTCCTTAGGATTGATAAGAGAATGAAATAAAACTTGAAAAATTCCTCTCCAAAAGCTTCTAACGTGTCCTCTAAAAGGAATTTTTGAAAGTAACTAGAAATATGTTACACCAACAAAACAGCTTCTTATTTATTCTCCTACTTTCAAAATGTAGCCTGTTTTTGCTCTTCTTACCACCACAAGTAACTAGAAACACCTGCCTGTCACTCATAATTCATTATTTCCAAGTTTGTGAAGCCTGTGTAATGTATTTTGTGATTTGTGTTGGCCTAATAAAGGTATTACCATAAAATGTATTTTGGATTTTGCTATATTTGATTGCTTGGCCAACATGCCTTCCCCTGGATATATAATTTTTTGAATGTGAAAATGCCAAATGCACCCACAACAAGGAAATCTTGAACTAGAGGAGTAAATGGACTGGGGCTTGTTCGTTGAGGTCTTCCAGAAAAAGGAAAACAACTGGACTTTGTGCATATTTGACACATTTTTTATCTTCTACAACATCTAAACTTGTCTCCAGATGTGTCAGTACCAAGGCTTCGCAAGAAACTCACTTGTATCCTGTCTACAAAGGGGCTTGTAGAGTAGCTTGTACAAGAGAGATGTAGTTTTGACCTCAAAGGAAGTCTCCTTGTTTCTACCAATTCAGAAAGGAAATATATTCCTTTGCTTTGACTGTTTGTGTCCCCAGCTGCCTCGTAGACAACAAAGGTGTGCCCATCAACTTTCTCTCCAAAACCTTTTTTTAAAAAACACCTTTAACACATTTCAAGAAAGATGTTATCTCTATGGCTATTTCCGCAGTACACTGTTATAGTGCTATTATTCCGATTTCAACATCCTATGGGATCCTGGGATTTGCAGCTTAGGGAGGGGCCTTTAGAATTCTCAGTCAGATAGCAATTTAGAATAAATACCAAAGAATATTTTAAGGGAGGGGAAAGTACATATTAAGGAAAGCATTTTATCAATAGATGGGACACAATGGGGTCTGCTAGCCACTGCTATGTAACTGAGGGCCTTTCTGCACTACACTATTATATTGCTATTATTCTACTTTCAACATCCTGTGAAATCCTGGGGTTTGTAGTTTATGGAGGCCAGAGCTCCCTGGCTGAGAACTCCCACTGGCAGGGGGTTGGACAAGATAGCCCTTGAGGTCCCTTCCAACCTATGATTCTGTTCAGAGAAAGAAGATACCTGTCCCAGTCTTCGGGGTTTTTAAAAGTCATAGGAAAAAAGATAACAACATCTATTGTTTTGTAAGTCAAGGACAGCTTTTTAATTACTGCATCATATTTTAATCTATCCACCTGTCAAAACACTGCAGCACTCACTTCAATCATTTCGAGTGCAAACATTCACATATTTGAGGAGCCCATTCCAGTGGACACTCTATGTGGACTTTCTGTGGTCCATATTATTTGGATACAGAACAATCATGCTTTGGGGTCTACTGCCTGCCTGCGGCAAATGAAATATGTACATTTGAAACACAGGCATGGAAATATGCATAGAAGCATGTGCATAGAAATATGCAAAATAAGGCAAATATGTAGCGAATGCATGCAAGCACTAGATACAGCTGGGAAAAATATAACCATTTTTAAAACACACACTCACACACACACACACACACACACACACACACACGGGTTATATCCCAAGGAGTAACAACAGCAACAACAAAGAATGAATAGAGGTGGGTATGGAGCAGGCAAGGAAATTGGCAAAGGAAGACTCCTGCAGTCTTGACAGATGAGCACATCACTATTATTGTTTTCTTCTGAGCTGACATGCACACAAATGGCTCTTTGAATCACCACTCCCTAGCAGATATTTTTCTCTTGTGAGTTAACGCTGCTCTAGTTTCCATAATGTCACAGAATGCAGGTAAAAGGTACTATCTGCAAATGTATTGAGCAGAAAAGGCTCAGGCCAAACTGCTACTGCATCTCACATGGGGCTTGTGTAGGAGTGAGTCAATGGACAGAACCCAAGTTAAGAACGCAAGGACAGTCCAACTGGACTTGTCCAAGCTTTAGAGTAGTGTCATCCAGCATCACAGAGAGGTCAATCACCTGTTTCCAGAAAGCTCAAAAACAAGACTCCAAAGAAAATCATGCTTTGCTGAGATACAGAGAGCTTCAGAGGCATATTGAACCAGCATGTTCCATATATTGCAAGCATGGTCAGTAGACATCAACAAGATTATCTCCATGAGACATTGGTGACCCTTCAACTTAGTTCAAAGGTTCAAAAGATGACCCTAGATACGAAATACTTGGAGGATATTTACCCATGATGGGAACAGCAAGGCAAGAGCTGGTTAAAAATATTCATTGGAGATATTGTTATTGTTTTGTTTTTTTATAAGCTCATTCATTTGACTCTATTGAGAGTGGCAATTTCTGTCAACCGTTTCTGGAGGCCTTTCCCATGGCAGTCCTATAAATGCAACTTGTTTATTACAACGGAAGCTGGAAGTAAACACACACTTTAATTATAAGAAGTGGACTACCTCTACATGTCACCCAAATTATATACATGTGCTGTAATTCACTCAAGGGGCTTTTTCCCCAATGTCAGCAAAATGAAAAGAGATTCAATTACGGCCGTTGAATTGGAGGCTGGCTTATTGTTATTTATAATACAATGCATCCTGACGGCGGGAGAGAAAAGGAAAGAGAGACGTACAGATGCTGAAATGTCGTCTGTCTTGCCAGTTAATTGAAAACCCAGCACCTCGCAGAGATTGCTTCTTCTGGCCTCCATGACATCGGCTGGTGTAATGTACCTGTTGTGTTGCATAAGAAGAAGAATGAACACCTGTGGAAGGAATAGACTTGTCAATGGAAGACAGCTTCCTTGTTCTCCAGATCAAATAACCCAAGTAGTAACACAATGTGGGCTTTGAAATGAAGCTGGCTTGATTCTGTTAAGACTGAGGTGGGTAATTCAAAGTGTTTTCTAAAGTGGAATGGTGGGTCTTAGAGACTGACTTTAGCTTTGGCTTAGCCTGGTACAGAGGAAGATAATTTGTTCGTACTGAAACATGTATTTAAAAACACTCCTAGACTGTACAACACTCCAGTTGAGTGTGATTTGTTAGAAGGGGGGTTGGGTACAAAATCTTCCCTGTTATTCAAGTAAATATTTCAATATTTCAAATTCCCTATTGAGGAATTTGAACAGACTGGTGCTTTCCTTCCTCTGTGCTATGAGTAATCTTCACACAGTCTGCAACCCTGAAAGATCCTGTGTGCTCTCCTCTTCAGACAATCATTCTTCACCCAAGCAGAGCAACTTGAAGAGAGGAATGAGACTGCTCACTCAGCTCTCACTTTTGTTCTCATCCATTTTTGAACCCCTGAATAGGGATACTGAGAAGTGGCACCCCAGGTTTGGGGCATTTATCTGCAAAAGCTCAAGCACAAATCCTCTGGAAAACCAGACGTCTGTTCCGTACATCATGATTCCTGGACATATTTCTGGGCTTTGGTGGTCTCAAGGACCCAGCTGAGCTCCATATGGCCCACAAGATGCATGTAGGCCACCTCATTATAAAGCTTTGCATGCTACCCTGAGAAGTGCATAGGCACTAGAAGAGCAGAAAGCAGAAAGAGACAGAGGCCATTTCCGCACCTTACTCTTTCCTGTCATCCTCCTATCGTAATCCTGGCAGTGCCACTGCCAGGATGGGAACATGACTTGAATCCCTCCTCTGCACCAGCCAGCTGCTTGTGGAAGGGTAGCATGGCCAACACATGCTTTCCTTCTGCAGTGCAGCTGGCTACTTCCAGTGCTACACTGGGAAAGGAAATGCCTAGATCACGCCTCCTTCCTTTCTGCATGGCCACCAGCAATGGGAGCATCGCGTGATTGCAAGCCACTACTGGATTTTTTTCTGGTAAAGATATAACCCACAAATGCAGTGGCTGGGGACACGTGGGCAGCAGGATCACGATGATATTATGCAAAAGCACGACTCGTGCACAGGCAGCAACACATTCCCACCCTGGGATGCCAACACTGTGCAGAAATGTGCAGAGATGGTAGAGACAGAGACAGAGACAGAGACAGATTGGGTGGTGAGCTTGAGTTCACATCTTATGGCCTCCAAACAACCAACTTCACTATAACAAATCACAACTTAAATCTCTTTCTTCTAAAACAATATCTGGTCCACCTGAAGTCAGAACTCTATTGTGTTCGTTAAGAGACTCTTTCACTTTAATTGTCTCTCTCTGTTAATTTACAGTGCCACAAAATGCTGACTTCTTCAGTGATCCTGAAATGCTCAAACAATCCTCTCTATACTAGCCCACATGAGACAAACTGAGATTGCAAGAATGGCTACAGCACCTATCACCACTGCTCAACAGCTAAGCATAGCTGCTCACCATATCTGTACCTGTACCTAGAGGGCATTTGGGGGCATTTTCAAGAAAAAAAGTGGCTCTTTTTCAAGCAAATTTTGTCCCTGGAAATATACTGTTGCCCAATATATTTTTCAACCAGGAAACACCTTTTTTGTGATTCAGAAGTTGACTTCCGGGTCATTTTCTGATGGAACTTGGGAAAATCTCCCTATGTTTGGCGTGTTTAGGGGAATATTTGGGGAGCTAAGTCCCTTGGGGGGGTTCAATGTGGCCCCTTACTTCTGACTGTTTTCCACTCCTGCCATAGACATGCATATGCACTCACTGATTGGCCAGCCCTTCTCTCAATCTATCCCTAGCTGATTTTCTTCACGAGGGATGAGCAATTTTCTTCTCAGCAAGTTTTCCTTGAATAGGCCCCAAATTCTTATCTTGAGGATAAGAACTTTTGAAATTTCACAATTCTTACCAAAATTATTCAGTTTTGAGATGAAGCACACTTATCCTCAGAATTTTGCATATCCACCAGGCCTGCCTTATACTTCGTACACATGAAGCCATTCAAACATGCTCTGCACCAACATGCTTTCATCCAGTAAGGAAAATGTGCACAAAATGCATATACTGGGAAAAGGGTCCCCAGAAATGGTATATTACAGAGAGCGCATTCAGAAAATGTGTATGAACCGTAAATGTGGGAAGAAAGCAAGCAAGCTGGAAACACAGGCAGGATCTGGAGAAATGCTGTGGAAACCAAACAAAGAGTGTCACAGTCCCTAGCCTCAAATAAGAAGCCACCACCCTTCAGTAGCAGGAAATAGATTCCAAGTTAATTCAAGTCCCCACTGAGAGAGTCACAGGGGAAGGGAGAGATCTTTTCACTGTTGTCATTGAAACAACAGCAGCAGTATGGTAAGTGAGAGGGCAAGGGTTTGGCAAATTGCAGGAAGGTAGCGCAGTGGGATGGAGTTGAATTCAGAATGGCTTAAAGCCCATGCTAAAGGAGAATGTATGGATTTGCAACACTCGCCTAGGGTTCATAAAAAACATTCTGAGTTGTTGAGGTTCTCATTCCGAGCCAAGGAATTACAAATCCCTCTGACGGTTCCTGCAAGCCATCATTTTTGATACCCCACTCCCTTCATATTTTTGAGATCACAAGCATCATGTTTTCCCCTCCTCCTCTTAAGTGGCTGAGAAGAGATGACTCTGCCTGCTAATACCCAAATGAACATCTCCCCCAATGGGGTGGGCAAAGGAGGAGACAATCTAAACAAGACGCTGAAAGAGGGCAGCAGGGGCTGCATCAGGAAATAAGTCTCTGGAGATCAAAGCCCAATCTATACACTTTCTCTCAATTACTTCCTCCTCCAACTGATATAGCCCCGTGTTTTTATAAGCAGACAGGCATCTTGTATCTATTTGCTAAATAAGCCTATCCATTCATTCACAGGAGCGAATTTGTAGCTATTATGATTCAAATGGCATGACATGCTTTATTTTTCTCCTATTGAGTTAAAAGAAGCAACAACCTGAAACGTGGAAAACCAAAGCAATTTGCTTTGCATAGGGATGTCTGGCAAATAAATTATCTTTATGTGGATCAATAAATCCCCCCTCCCTGCCCCTCCTGCCTTTTTCCCCTGGGACAAAAAAAAATGTGTGGTCTCTTAAGGAATATAGAGAGGGTTCCTTGGCCTCTTTCTGAACAATGTAGGAATTTGAGAAAGATGACACATGCTCTATTCATCACCTATTGATCTTGATTTCTCCCTCGTCAACATTAGTACAGCAAACAGTTAGTACCGAGCCAGATCTTCAGACTGTCAATCAATTCATTAAATGTTTGTTTAGCATGTCATGTGTGTTCTTATCTCTCATTAACCCACCATTCCAAATCAATCAATCAAAAAGAAAAGGGGGAAAATGGAAATCTGATGGAAAGTGAAGCTTCATTGCAGTCTATGGGAAGCAAAAACCACACGTAATTTAGGTAGGTCACATACAGTGGCTAGAAGTAGATCAATACAATACCATCTTCCTGTACCCAGAAACCCAAAATTTCAGACAGATGGAGTCTACCCTAATCTCACAAATGCTAATCTTCTTCTCTATGCAGGATTTACTCTACTTGTTGGGATGCAGGCATCATCAGAACTAAGGTAGGTAGAAGAAGCGTGTTGCCATACAATGATTTTGTCCAAAGACTCACCTAAAGTCCCTTTGCTTAAAAACTGTATCTGGGTTTTTATATGAAAGAGTAGAGTTTTAGTTAGTTTGGCTCAGACTAAACTCAGTCTACATATATAAAAATATTGTAGGCTTTCCTCCATATCTGATGCCATCCTGAACTCATGTGGCACAATCACATTTCTGACAGACAACTGCACTACCACATAGTACATAAAAGGACTTTCTTGTTGTTTCTGAGTTCATAGTTATGCCTTCCCCAAGCACTTGCAATCTCTTAAAAAGGCTGCCAGCTTACTCTGTTATACTGAGATCAGTCCCAGAATATTGGCATGGAAATAGTTTGAACAGTGTCCTAACTAGGGATTGAAAGAATATATATAATTATTTGTTCCCTGGCTGAAAAATGTACTTCTTAACAGTTGGAAAACCCCACTGGGGGGAGGGGAAACAGTGAAAGCTTTCTGAGCCTACTGGATTCCCAAAGTGATCAGTGTCTGTTTCACGATGCTTCCAAGAGCCTGAGCCTCTCTCCTCTCTGCTACTGAAGGTAATTATTTTTCTTTTGCCCCTGTTTTCTCCTTCAGGCAACTCCTGACCATTTTGAGAGTTGTGGAAGACAATCATACAGAAGCCATAACAAGCTAGTTGTTCTCCATCTTTCCCTTGAGAGATGGTACACGAAGTCTGCCCAATAACCCTGTGCTCCACAGTGGCATCTAGTCATAACCTGGAAGCCCCCGGGGTTACACTGAGAGATGTTGGCAAGCTTTCTTCGGTTTTACTGCTTCTAGTCTGCATCCTCTTTCCATCAATACACTTTGTGTCAATCTTTCACACAAGTGGCTTTGTCTCTTCCTGATTATCCTTGAATCTGGTCTGACAGAGACCTGTGTAGATCAGGTCCCCGGGATTAACACACTTGCATGACTCATTTCAACTTGATCCTCCCTTCTTGAAATTGCATTAGGAAACAGACTGTACTTGGGTGGTAAGATCAAGCAGGTGTCACCTCATTCTGATTTTAAAAAAGGGGAAAACTGAGCCCTTTTCAGACATTATAACATTTACACTGAGAGAAAAGACAGGGATGTATGTATCGGCTCCATCTCTTTCACTGCCATCCTGCTCATGCTCAGAAGAACATATCCTCCAACTGTCCCAATTTGACAGGGACAGTCTTGATTGATTCCCTCCCACTTTTTCAGCTGTTTTTAAAATGTCCCAGTTTCTCTCTCCTCCTCCTTTCACCCCCTTGTCCTCAGCTTACTTCAGTTGCTGCAAACTGAGTTCATAATGCACAATAGTTTGCACTCAGTTTATCAAAGGAAAAAGAGAGGAGGGGCAGAATCTTGTCCTTTTTAGTAGGGTCGGGCAAAAGCAGATGCTACAGCCTCTCCTGGTCTGTTCCTTTGCATTAATAACCTTTGCCATCTTGGCTACATCCTGATGTTGCTTGGCCACATGTGTATCCCTTCTCACCTGTGAAATGCTGGGGGGCATGCAAGGAAGGTTTGAACAGCATGTATAACTGCATCCCACTGAATGGGTTACAGTGCTTCCTAAGGGCAAGGGATCCTGCTCAACCTGGGTTTCCAGCAGGGCTGGATTATCAGTGTTTAAATTGAACAGCTGCCTCAGGCCTCTCCCAAGCGAGGAGTGCCAGTGCAGAGGGGAGAAAGCATAGCTTTCTTCCTCTTCTTTTCCATTCAGTTTCTGCATTTCCCAATGTCTCTGTCCAGGTACACCTCGATATCTAGGAGCCCAATCTTGGTAATCAAATACAAAGTATGGCATGACTGCAGTTTGAATTCCCCCATGCACAACCCCCAAGAAGCAGGAAGGAAAAGAAAGAACTGAATGGCATGATGTTCTTGCATGGGATCTGTTACTGCTATAACATAGGAAAGAAGAAAGTTGAACTGTGAATGGTGTATTTGTTTGGTGTTTGTTAGAGGCAAAACCAGCTCCATCCCATACTTTGCATTTTCTATTGTACTGATGACCTGATGATCTCATAATTATTCCATTGACACCCTGACAGTAATTCTCAGACTGACCTGTGGTTCTCTCCATTAATAGTTCCCCATTAACGAACTTCTTCTTGCTAATTTATTTTTCTTGCATGTAAATAAAATTCATTTAACCACACACACATATACACACAGTTCCACCCTCTCTACTGATCGAGTCAAGCATCTCCAGCTACGGAAACTTCTCTGCATGGTGGACAGGGAGAAGGTGCGCGTGGAGATCCACAACCCATCAATGGCGTTTTAAAAAACGGAAAGCTGTTACTTTAATTATGGGCTTTCCGTTTTATCACCGATAGCATTTTCTCACACATTCATCAGCAGCAGACCTGGTGATAAATCAATTGTGGCTAGCCAGAAGCTGCAGTCTGGCTCCATCCATTTCTCCTCCCTGTTTTCTTGCAGCTCCCTGGGTGCTCCTGGGCCATTAGTATGCAGCTCAGTGCTAACAGCCTGCGCATTTCGTATAAGCTTTGGACAAAGCCGGTATCAAGCAGATGCCCCCAGCACTGATTCCAGGCTGCCTGCTTTGGCTGCAGCAGACAAAAAGGAAAAACACACACACAGGGCTGGAGGGTGGGGTGGGGGAGGCCAGCCGACAGAGTGAACAGTGTACCTGTTTCCCTCTGTCATTCAGGCAACCTGTGTGCTTTCAGATTTCACAACACACCCACATAGACAAGAGGAGAGAGAAAAGGAAAGTACACTGTGGGTGTTTTTGGAACATCTCATTTGCATCTTTCTCTGTTTGGAAAGTAATCACTGCAAGGATCTGTCTTGGTATACGTATGTTCTTCCAAGGAGTATGAAAAAAATGGTCTATTTATTGCCATGGATATTTCCTGTGACACAAAAGGCATCAGGCTCAGAGAAGCCAGTCTTTCTCTTTCTTTCTCTCTCTCAGCTTTATAGAGGGTGAGAAGGTAGAATCTGCAGTCCAAAGATCATAACAAGGACTTCTGTTAAAGGTTTACAGGAAGATCATGAGAAGTGCTTGGAAAACCCAAAAGTATTACTGAGGGCAGAGTGATTCTTTCTATTGTACTTTGTTCTTTCTATGAACTGAAGAAATTACTGGGGATGGCATGACTGTTACTCTCATTATTGTGTTCTTTCCACCAAGTGAACCTCCCAAAATAATTTTTCAGGGAGATACCTATATGAGTCTCTTTGGTATAAAAATAAAGGAAGAAAGCGGCATATATAAGACTAAGGCCCTTTCTGCACCTTACCTCCTCACGTCATCCATCAGTTGCAATCCTGGCAGCACCTCTGTTCGGAAGGGAGCCCAACGGGAATGCTCCCCTCCACTTCAGACCGGCTCCCTGAGGATGGCAGCGCAGTAGATGCGCCTCTTCCTTCCGCAGTGCAGCTGGGCACTTCCCCGTGCTGCCCCTGGAGCAGGAAGCATCTCCATCACACTTCTGGGCCTTCTTCAAGGCAGGTCAGTACAGGACTATCAAGCAATTGGAGGTCATGGATAGGGAAAACCTGTCAATTATTTACTCCACGATGGTGCCAGTTGGTGACAGGAGGAGGACAGGACCAAGACGACGTCTTGCGAAAGTGTTGTCTCATGCTGGAATGAGAACCTCCTGTAGAAAGGGCCTGATTTGTTTCTTTTAGCATCAGATTTTGTGGATTAAAACCCACTTCCTGACATGCTTCCTTTATTTCTCCTTTGAAAGAGAAAGAGCCAGACTCCATGACCAATTGAACCACTTGCTGGGGCAGCTGCTCCCCTATATTTCACATTTTGGTGGAGAGTTTCCCCACACCAGAATGTCCCCTCGTAACAGCAAAATAGACACGTAATTGGCTAATCTCATTGTCAAAAGAAGCAACAATCTTCTTCTCACTGCACAATTTTCACAAAGGCTATTTGCTGTGCAGGACTTATTCCGTGCAAAATTCACACATGGAAAACAAGCTTTTTTGTTCAGAAAACAACATCTCCTGTGCAGAAAACAGATTTTGCTGCAAGAAAACAATATACTCCCATGCACAAGCATTATTTTATGTGCAGTAAATGTGGCTTCCTATGGAACAAAAAGTGTGTAAATGTTGCCCGGAATAAGTCACAAACTACAAAAAATCTTGTCAATTCAGATTTTTACCTTGTCCCAACACCTGAGGAACATTACTCAATCATTTTTGAATATTTCTGAATATTCTTTCAACCCCTGTGGTAGAATTCCTGGCAGAAACAAACATGCCCATTAAAGAAAATATTAGGAGAGATACCTTTTTCCTCGCATGCCATTTTTCTCTTTCTCACATTGCTGTCTCCACCCAGCCAGCCACAGAGAGAGAGAGAGAGAGAGAGAAAGGTTAAATAAAACTCTCAGACTTCCATCTGCAATCTGAAATCACATTGCTCAGAAAGAGTGGCACTAGCTGATTCTACCAATCATATAGTCAAGTTCTCAGTTAGCAGAATCCCCTTGATTGCTAATGCAGGTAATACAGAACTTTTTCATAGATTTGTACCTCTTGCTGTAGGCAAAACAAGTGCTTGTTTGCTTCTGTGATAGCAACAACCTACTCTGCCTTTCTGTTTTGTTTCTAGAGAGCAGAAACTTATTATGCTTTTCCTGCTGGGGTTCCACTGATCCTCCCATCTACACCTTGAGGCACTATAGCAGGGCTTTCCAAATGGTGCGCCGTGACACATTGGTGTGTCGCCTGAAGTGTGTAGGTGTGTTGCCTATAGCCTTGGAAATGTATGTTATTATTTATAAATCATATATTTTTAAAAATATATATAAGGTTTTCATGAGATATGTTGTGTCCTCATACATTTTGTTATTACAATTTATGTATGTGTTTGCATCTCTTATAAGGGGTTAGTTTAACCTCCAGTTTGCTAGTAAAACTGAAATTAGTGTGTTGCAAAATGATGCATGTCTAAAAAGTGTGTCACCAACATGAAAAGTTTGGAAAGTTCTGCACTGTAGAGCATCACACTTTTTCACTAGCTCTGTAGCCTGTCACCCACTAAACCTGATCACTCATATGCCTGACAAGAAATTGACAATATAAGGATCATATGATTCTAAAAGGACCAGGAAGAGATGAGTGGAGGCTAGAGAAATACAGAAGGAGCTTCACAACAATAAGCTGAAGTCTCAGTGTCTGAAATCCTGGGGTTGGGAAGAAAATTTATCAATATTTACACTGCTGATGGGGAAAGGGCATCACAGCTCTCAGGAAACCCCACTGAGAAAAGAAAAAAAAGCGAGATTTTGTTCAAGAATTATTTGCGGGAGATTCATCTGTGCAAAAACATTTTTTGCATAAAAATATGTTTTTAGCACATATGGTGTGTGTGTTATAGGGAAGCACCCCCCTCCCCCCAAAACAGTCTTTCTGCGCAGAAATGTCTGTTTCCTGTGTGAAAGCATTGTTTTCTGTGCATTTTCTGAGCACAGCAAAGCAAAATAAATAAATAAAATCTAAAAAAAATGTATTTTTTTTAATTATTTCTGTACAGTTGAATTTTCCAGAAGGAAACTCTCAAGAGAAATAATGATAAAAAAGTGTGCATCATACTTGATATTCTTGGATAGCAGGAAAACAAAATGTTGAGATTACTCATTCTTGCCTTTGACAACTAAAAGCTTTCCATCTCTTTTGGATTCACAGCTTCCACTGTTCATTACTGATGGGGGGACATATTGCTACAGTGCCTCCCCTTTAAGAAGATGTTCCCACCCTGATGCTCCTTTGACAATGCACCTACTTCTGGACTTCGTATTAGGAGGCTTCAGCCATGTTCAGCTAAGCCTGTAGTTTCTCGCCTCTTGCTGAGCCTTGAATATGGGATGGCTTGTGGTTGGAACAATTTAGAGCAGCTGTTCCGAACCTGGCCAGCCTCCAGATTTGTTGGATCACAGCTCCATCAGCTCCAAACAGCATGGTCACTGTGGATACGGGAGCTTCAGTCCAGCACAATGAAAGCCAACAGATAAGCAGAATTTAGCCAGATTTAGAAGTTGCAAGGAAGCACCTGAAAACGGTGCTGATTTTTAGAAGGAGGCCCTGAGGGACTGCTGTGGGGCTTCAGCAACTACAAAAGAGTCCAGAGACTCCATGCAACCCATGGTCCACACTTTGCCCACCCCTGCTTTAATGTGTGGTTAGACATAATGTGGCCCTCCTCATGTTGTCGGATTTCAACTCCCAGTATTCTTCAGCATCAGCTAGGTGCTGATAGAGCTTCGGTGAGTTGCGGTCCACCAACATCTGGACTGTCTCATGATTCCCAGTCCTGTTTTAATTAGCAGATTGGGTTTTGTAACTGCACTGCCTGCAGTGCTCTTCAAGAGACATGGCTGCGTGGGAGAAATAAGCATTCTAGACAAGGAAGGAATTGATATCACTGTATCTGGCTACACCAACAACACAGGAAGTCAGGAAAACTGGCCAGGAATTCTGGGGAAAAAAATAGGAACTTGGTGCTATATATCCCAGGTTAGAAAAAGTTGACTTTTGGGGAAAGAACTTCTAGAATCTCTCAAACATTATGGCCCCATACAGCCATGATTACACAAATGTGCGTATGGTGAAGCAGGGGACTGCAAAACTCTCACCTTGTCCTGAAAATGAAAGAAGGAAGAAACAATTCCGTTTTGCAGAAGAGGAGAGCAATGAGGCCATGACATTCACTTTACAGTAACAAATAGGGTTATGATTGACATGGTGCATTTGAGTGATCAAAAATATGTACATGTACCTTGTTTGGATAATGTTTGTAAAAACTTTACAAAGCAGAACAGTACTGTCTTTCATAGTGTAGACTGGTGGAAGCGTCTTCCAGATATTTTGCGGCATAGGTATAAGACAGGATTAGTAGCTCCAGCACCCTGACATTGGGGTCTGTTGCACACCTGTAACATGTCTATATTTGTCAGAAACAACTGTATATCCTGCAAGAGGGTTAGTTCCTTCTCACAGAATCACAGAGATTGAAGGTACCCCAAGGACCTGATAGTTCAAACCCCTGCCATGTAGGAACACACAACTAAAACATTTCTGAGAAATAGCCAGCCTGTATTTTCAGAAAAGAAGAGCATATCACCTTCTCTGGAAGTTTAGTACACTGTCGCACTGCTCTTACCCCCAGGCAAGACTCCATAATTTTTAGGTAGAAGGGAAGAGCCTCCCCTTATAATTTGAATAAATTTGTGTCCTCAAAGGCTCCTTCCTAAACTGTAAACCCTAGGATTCCATAGGACGTTGAAAGTGGAATAATAGCACTATAACAGTCTAGTGCAGAAATGGCCTTAGCTAAAGTAAATCCATTGAATCCTGTTGGTTAGTCCTAGCTAATGTATAGGTAAATGCCATTCATTTGCTGGGTTCATTAATGTTTGTTGGGGCTACCAGCAGGACTGAGTTGGTCAATGACTGCAAGGCTTCTCACCTTAAAGGTCAGATAATAGTTAGAAGATTATCAGCTCTCACTTAGCATTGCATTTTTCTGTGGTAAAGTATGGTCAGTCACAGCAAACTTTTGCCTCATAATTCTTTAATGACAGAAACCGTGGCTCTCCACAATATACAATAGCTCCCTTCCAACCAATCTTTCTTATACACTTGCTAGCAGTCTATCAATTATTCACTTTGATCGTATTTTTAGGGCCTTTGGTCTCTTGACATTTCCATTCACACACTCACGCCAGGACTTATTTTTAGAAGCTTTCTCTCTTAACATTTCCATCTGCAGTTATTTACTCCAGGTCCAATGCAACAAGCCAGTTGGAGGGGGGTCCCATCTTTCCTTCTTTTCCCTTGACTGAGACCTAGCACTTCATCACAAGGTTTCAGTAACTCGCTGCAGAGGCCATTAATTTCCACAGATCACCCTTCACTAAAGGTGTCTTCTGAGGCACAGTTCTGAAATCTATAGCTTTGTCACTCGGACTGCCTGCTTTCCTGTCTTACCTCTTTACCAGTCTGCAACATATTTTAAAATCTCAGGCACAGTTCTTACCCAACAAAATGTAATGGACCCCTAGGAAGTTGAATGCACTAAATGAATGAGCCATTGTGGACTTTTTGAAGTGGAGGAACCTTATGATGAATAAAGAGCATGAGTTTGGTCCTAGAGGGGCAGGTCTGGCATCATTTCTCTGAGCCTCAGGGTGAGGGAAGAAATCTATTAGCTAGAATACTCCCCTGAAAAAAGGAAGGTTGGTTGTTTTTTCTCAGCGCATCTGGTCTCCGCCAATGTAGGCTTCTGCAAAGTCTCCAGTGAATCTACCTGGTGGTTCCTCCTGCTCTTAAGGTTTCTCACAATAGGACAGCTTCAGGGCTCAGAATCGCTGGTGATTCAGCGAAATACTGAGATGCCTCGGTCAGGGCTGCCTCATCCATTAGGCACTTTGGGCAGAGCACCTAGCGCCTATGACAGTTTTAGGGCCTACAAAAACAGGATGTTAGGACCCACAAACACAACCCTAGTGGTATGTCGAGGCAAGGCTGGTTGTTGCATAAAAGAGTGCCCAGGAATTAAAGATTGAATAAAAGAGCGCCTTGTGAAAAGCTTAATGCAGCTCTGGCCTCAATATTCATTGCTGCAGTACTATAGGACTGCTGCTTAGTGGGTTTTCTTATCTTTTGGTCAACTTTTTCAGTTCTGCTCCCACCTTCTTCACTCTACCCTAAATGGTTAAAACCGCGGTCATTTGAGGGGCATGTGGTTTGTACTACTGTTAATATAAAGCCTGGTGTGAATAGCTGTCTTTTTCAACTCTACTGGGAACTTGATTCCTTTTTAATTCTTCATTTGGCTTATCTATCTTTCTCTTCCTCACATTCCCCCACACTCAGAACTCCTGGCTAAACATCTTTCCTTCCTTTCTCTCTTTCTTTCTCATCCTCTTTCTCCTTCTCCTTCTGCCACTCCTGCCTACACTTATATCCTCCACTGTTTCCTAGTTTTTCCCTTTTTTTATCTGTTCCTCCCTAAATAATGTCTTCTCTTTCTTTTTTCTCTCTCTTTCTCCTTCTCCTTGCACCACCTAATGTTATTCCTCCTTCTCTAAATTCCTCTCCCCTTAATGGGAGAAAGTCAACAAAAGCAGAGTTTAAAAATCTTTATTTGTCCTTGGAAAACTTTCTTTGGTTGTACTACAACTCAAGTGTTTTGCTAAAAGCAGTGCTTGCAAATATTTTAAAAAGGGAGCTGGGAAAAGTGTGTGTGTATTTTTTTTTTCTGTTCCATGCAGACTTGAAAAAATTTATTTGATGGGTTTCTAATATGTGTTTAAAATTAGTACTTGAATAAGTGTTAAAAAAGACAGCTGGGGAAAATATTTCTCTGTTAAAATTAGAGACTGGGAAAATTAATTTCCAACCAGATATCTATATCTATATCTATATCTATATCTATATCTATATCTATATCTATATCTATATCTATAGATATTTGTTTGACATTAGCCAGAATCATGTAGATTCACCCATTCCTGCCTATACCTGGAAGTTCCAGGAACAGGGAAATGAACAGGGTGGAAGTGTTCCTTTTTCAACCATTCAGAATGACCCTGTTGTTTTGTCTTCAAGTTGTTTCTAACTTATGGCAACCCTAAGGCAAAACAATCATGGGGTTTTCCAGGGCTAAGAGTGTGTGATGTGCCCAAGGTTACCCCGTGGGTTTCCATGGCCGAGTGAGGAATCGAATTCTGGTCTCTAGAGTTGTAATTCAATGCTCAAACCACTATACCACACTGACTCTCTATATATCTATATAGCTATAGTTATATCTGTTTATCCACATACGTCACAATCCTCCCACTCACTCACATGTACATAGAATCTTCCAGAGAAAAAATGGACTTTTTGTGAGATGGTTTTGCACATTTAGTAAAATATGAAATATTCTGCTAAACTCATTGAATACTCAGTGTGTAAACTAGATGTATTTTCTGTACACTGAGGCTGGCATCCTGTTCAGTATTTATACAGTCGTACCCTGGATTTATGATCTCATTACATTTTCAATTAATGTTTACAATTCTTAAAAGCCTGAGATGACCCCCAAAAACCAACCTTGTAAGCTAGGCAGTGCTCCAGCTGAAGGGCTTCCTAGATGCTGTAGACCAAGGCCATTTCTGCACAAGACTATTATAGCACTATTATTCCACTTTCAACATTCAACATCCTATGGAATCCTGGGGTTTGCAATTTTTGGAGGGGCCATCTGCAAACCCCAGGATTCCATAGGATGTTGAAAGTGGAATCATAGCGCTGTAACAGTGTCATGCGGAAATGGCCCAAGGCACTGGGAAATGGTGATACAACACTTTCACGGCTGCAGAGCATTTTTGAGAGAAGCAGGACTCTGTGGGTTCTCTCAGCTACCGTTGCAGTTACCATTATTCAGTGTCTTGACCTGCAGCTCCTCAGAAATCCTTTAGTTGAGGTACTACCTTAACTAAAAGGTAGGATTTTGAGAGGGAAGTAGTACCAACAGAAGTACCAACAATGACAGAGCTTCATCACTGTAGCTACATCTGCTGTAGGTTCTCAGCCTGAGGCCATCCTTGTGAAAAATAGTAGTGTTATCTTCAAGGGAAACAGCCTATTGTTCCCAATCTTTCTTTTTAAGGAGTCACATTTATACAAAACACACAAGAGACGGATAAAACATCTTAACTTCTTGGTCCCTTGCTGTATCTAGGATCTCTTGATGAATAGTCACAGCAGAGTCTTATCCTGCAGGAACAGCAAGATTTGACCTGAAACTCAGGAGGAAGTAGAATTCTAGGCATTCTTGATCCTTGACTGAACCATCCTCAACATTTTGTAGGTTCTGGGAGTCACTGAGCATTGGTCCTTGGCTGTCTGTTTGATGGTGGCTATTTTTCAACTTACCTGTAATGAGCCCGCAACGATGCAGAAACAAGTAACTTTTCTTGGGGTGTTTTCAGCAGTAAGCACCAATTCCCATATAAGAGGAACTGCTATCTTTTAGAAATACCATTTCTCACATTCACTTTTCCCCCCAGAAATTCAGGATCAGATTTTTTTTCTACATCACAATAGATTTGTATTTTTGCACACTGATTGGAAGGAATAAAATACACGCGCGCACACACACACACACACACACACACAACCATATAACATCATCTTTTAAAAAGAAATCTTAAGGCTTCCTGATAGATTGGAAGCAATTGTAGTAGAGAAGCCTGCCAGACTGAATCTTTCAACACCTTGCAGTTCTAAAAACCATGGCCGTAAACCAACATACGTGTCGTGTAAGTCCTTTGGTTTCAATAGGCTTAAATGGGCTCAGTGTTCTCTCGGATTGTGGCCGCACAATCCAACAGCATCCAATGGGACTTGTTCAAAATTGTGTGCATTATTATGTTGCTCAAGCAGATCGAGGCCAATCCAACCCAACAACACTGAGACAAATTCCTCATGGAGGAACTTGGAGGCAGGCAGCACATGAAGACAATGACCTTCTGCTATTGCTTATTCTCCAGATCTGGTATTTAGAAAAATATAGCTTCACCACAAAAGATGTGAAAAATTCTCAGTTTCCATTTTGTTGCATTTCTCTGTATCCCATCTTGATTCTCATCCCATCCTTTATATATATCACATTATAAGACTTTAGAGGTTTCCCTTGTTTTCCTACATTTTCCCTATGCATTTTTTCATAGGTTTTTTTAGACATTTTTCCTACTCTATACATACTTGCACACACTTTTCCCATCAACTAAAATATATTTGTGTATATTTTTTTTTCACTGGATATACATTTTTAGCTGTTCACACGTTTAAAATATGTTCATGGTTTGACACACCCTGGATTTCTATGAAATGCAGCAGAAGCTCTTATATGTCCCCAGTTCCAAGTGTGTAAATGTGCAAATTTCACAGGGAGAAATGCAAAATGGATAAGTACAGCTGCAATTCTTTTTGCTCATTCCTATTCATCGCCTTTGAATATGGAGGTTGGGTATTTTAGTTAATTTATTATTAATAGCAGTTTATAAGACTTAACCCCCCTGAATTTATTCAAAATTTTTGCAAACCCTAGTAAGGGAATGGTAGAATAATGCACAAATCAATTATATTTTACATGCTTCTTGCATGGCAGGGGGTTGGACTCAATGGCCCTTGTGGTCTCTTCCAGCTTTATGATTCTATGAAGAAAGTATTCTTCAAAGAAAGAAAAAAATACTAATGTAAATTAAACTTTAGAGTTTTGAAAATTTAAGCTATAAAATTGGATGGTTTTTTCTTCTACCTAAAATTCAGTTCAAATAGAATGCTATTGGTCCCAAAGTTCATTACCCATACAGTCAATGCCCCTCTTGTTGGAAGTGCAGAATAGTACAACTACAGCTATTTCTGCACTAGCCTGTTATAGTGCTATTATTCCACTTTCAACATCCTATAGAACCCTGGGGTTTGCAGTTTAGGGAGGGGCCTTTGCGTCCCCTCCCTAAGCAGCAAACCTCAAGATTTCATGGGATGCTGAAAGTGGAATAATAGCACTATAACAGGCTAGTGCAGAAATGGCCTATGTCTACATAAGCAAAAATGCCTCTTGAGGCAGTAGAGATAGAGAACTACATAGTAAGGATCCCTTGACTGTTCCCTCTTTATATTGTTCAATCATTGCTTCCTGGCCTAAAGACCAGAGGAAGACAACTGCACTGCTGGGTGGGTGGGTGGGGAATCCAGTTTTTACCCCGCAACTTCTTCCACACCCCACCCCAGAACAGCCAAGTTTTTTCTCAAATTGGCAGCAATGTGACATCATTTTTGTTTTTCTTTCCTATCAGTTTGGGGCATGGGGGTTATAGCGCAGAATTCAGCTAAACTGATGCATTTGAGGTTGAAGTATTACCTGATCTCTACCCGACTGTTTTTCTAGAGGCTGTGGGTACGGTGGGGCGCATGGGGAGGTTGCAGATGAAGGGACTGAAGTCTCACACAGACCGTGAGTCAGTCTTCCCCTACCCCTTCTATAGACTGATATCCTCCAGTCTGACTTGATTTCCACTCATTGCTGCTCTGTCCACATTCTTTGTCTTAGGGCAGTGGTTCTAAACCTGTGGGTCTCCAGATGTTTTTGGACTTCAGCTCCCAGAAGCCCTGAGCATTGACCATAGTGGCTGGGGCTTCTGGGAGCTGAAGTCCAAAAACATCTGGGGACCCACAGGTTGAGAACCACTGTCTTAGGGTCTTTCCACACTAAACTACTACAGTGCTCTTATTCCACTTCCAACATCCTATGGAATCCTGGCATTTCTAGTTTAGAGAGGGGCTTTTAGAATTCTCAGCTGGAGAGCTCTCTTTGGCCTCCGTAAACTACAAACCCCAGAATTCCACAGGATGTTAGAAGTAGAATAATAGCACTATAGCAGTATGCTGTTATACAGAAAGGCCCTCAGTTACATAGCAGCAGCCAGCAGACCCCATTGTGTTACGTCTATTGGTGAAATACTTTCCTTACTATGTACTTTCTTCCCACTTAAAATACTTTTTGGTGTTTATTCCATACAGCCAGCTTCCACACAAAATGAACACATCCATCATGCCTCTTTGGTTTCTCCAAATATTGTCTACATGCTTTCACACTCCCTTAAGAGCTAGAAACTTAAAACATCAATCTGGGATCTACAGGAGGTAGCACGCTTTGTCCAGTACCCAATCTCAGCATGTGCGTAACAAAATCAAAGTATCCTTGACAAGCACAATCCTACTTACACAACCTAATTGGATGACCAATGATTTCTAACAGAAAGGAAAACTGGAAATTGTATGACTCCCACATTAACATCCAGCAAGCAACACTGAATAGAACAGCAAAGGTTCAATGCCTAATGCTGTTAAATCTGAGCCATCCCATCTTCTCTTGTGTATTAGCCGGGTGCAAAGACATCCTCACTCAGGCACTAACACTGCAGTGGAAGGATGAGATTTTGAACTTATCCTGAGAAGTGATGTATATTGTTATAGTGAAGACTGCTTCTTTAGAGGACTCAGTCCTTTAACTGCTATTTAATTATTCAATGGTTATAAAAACACCTTGAGATCAACCATTAACAGGAAAGAGAAAGCTTACGACCTGAAGTACTCTTGCTACATCTTTATCTCCTGCTGCTCTATCTCAGGGATGAAAGGATCTCTCGATTAGGCAAAGCATTGGTATTATTAGATTTCCTCAGAGCCCTAACATAGAGATATTAGATTATTACCGCAGATACATTTCTAAGGCACTCATCACCAGAGTATCTGGGTACCAATTACAGAGATTTAGAGATCTTGCATTTCACTCACACACAAGAGATAAAGGGACCAAAGGGGCGGGAGAGGAGAGACGCTGTTCCCCTTCTTCATTCAACCCAAGTTCTTCCAGCTCCTTTTGCAATTCATAATTAGAGTAAAACTGCCTATTAATGCTGCACCATTGCTCTTTGCAGAAGGAACATAAACAAAAAGAAGTCTGACCACAAAGAGCCTACTATCTGAAATGCAGACAACAAAAAGGTCTAACCACAAACAGTTTACTGTCCAAAGTGTTGACAGTTAGACATGCAACGTAGAGAGGGAAGAGACACAAATGTAGATGATTGGTAAACTCTGTTATGCAGGCTTGGTTACAGTCAAGTAAAGACAAGGAGAATTAAACCAATGGCTACAGAGAGAAGATGAGTTTTCTGGAGAAAAATAAGGTTAAAAAGTACCAGACAAAAGGAAGAGACCAAGAGATTGAATGGAGGGGGGGAGACTTTTGGCCAGAGAATGGAGCAGAGGCCATGGGCAGAGACACATCTCAAAATAATGGAAGGGAAGCAAAGTGGAGGGTTTTGGCAAGGCCACAGGGAACTTTCAAAAGCAGAGACAAAGGGTTTGTGCTGCATGGATGCCAAACATGATAGAAAGTCTATGAGGGAATCTGATAAGGATATCAGGTGGCCCAAAAATGGACAAAGGATTGCTTAGGGTAGCAGAAAGGGATGGCGTAGAATTTAATCTTGGCCAAATTTTTAAAAATAATTTAAATTAATTCATATTTCCCAGATTAGTATGCAGATAGAAGCAATTGAACCTTAGAGTTTATACTTTTTGAAACTTAGTATTGCAGTTGCGACTAAAAAAAATAGCATATAAAAATGTTTATATTAGGGAAAGCAGCACATAAAAATAAATACCATATTTTCCGGCATATAAGATGACTTTTTAACCCAAGAAAATCTTCTCAAAAGTTGGGGGTCGTCTTATACGCCGGGTGTTGTCTTTGCGGTCGCCGCATACGGTGGGGAGCTCAAAAATGGCCGCGCTGCATCCCCGCCGTATGCGGTGACCGTATGAAAGCACCAAGGGTGGTGCTGTGCACTTACCTGAAGATGCGGGGGGAGCGGTGGCGTTTTGGGAGAGGCTTGTTGTGTAGCCGCTCTTCCCCCTCGCACGAGCGCCAGTCGCGCTGCCTCCCCGCTTCCGCCCCCACCTCCACCTACAGCTCCCAGGCCAGGGAGCGTTGCAGAAGCTGGGGGTGCGATATGGATACACCAGCACCGCCGCCACCGTGCACGCGCGAGGGAGGGCAGAAGCGGGGAAAAGTCCGGCCAAGTTGGCAGAGGGGGGAAAGGAGGGCTTCCTCTGGGCCAGAGGGGCATGTGGGGGGCGAGGGCCGGTGCTGGCCTCCCCCGGCCTCCTCCCCTCCGGGCACCCGCCCCCCAGCCCCCCCAGCCCCAAAGAGCCGGGCACGGGGCACTACCTCCTTCCCTCTCCTCCTCCTCCGCTTACCTTGGTGGAAGCAGCTGTAGCGGCTTGGGCAGGCATTTTGTTTCCTTCCCAGCCCCAGCAGAGGCAGAGGAGGCCAACGAGGGAAAAGCAGGCAAGAGCTGAGGAGGGCGAGGGGTCGGGGGGTGCCCCTCCCTCCCTCCCTCTCTCCCTCCCTCCCTCGCCGGTGGAGGAGGATGGGGGGCCTGGGGAAGGGAGGGAAAGGGGCACCGCGCTGCGCCCGCCTCGCTGAAACTTCGCTCGCTCACTCGCTTGGCTAGTGTGCTGCAGCTGCCGCTGCCTCCCGGCACTGCCCAGAGGACATCCTCCCAGGAAAGGAGGAGGAGGAGGGATATTAAAAGGGGGGAGGGAGGGAGCGAGCGGCTCAAGTTTGCTCAAAAGTCCAGCGGGGCTGGCAGGAAGCGCCCAGGGCTGGCGAGGCTGCCCCTTTTCGCAAGGATGCGAGCCCGGCGCTTGGCTGCTGGCTCCTCCGGAGCGACGGCGAGGGAGGAGGAGAGGAGAGGCTCTCAGTGGCACGCCCCCCAAGAATGGGAGCCAGGCAGCCTTTCTGGTTCCTCCGCCGCTTCCTCCTTCGCCAGGCTCTTGTAAGATAAACATGTAGAGTTTCAGCTGGAACACGGCTGGTTTGGAAAGTCTGACCTTTCTAGCCATTTGCATTTACTTAATACCTCTCTCTGTAGCCGAAGGGTAATGATTGTTGGTTAACATTGCCTAAAGCAGATGGAGAGACATCAGGCTTTGTAAGATCTGCTTGTTTTTCCCCAGACCCTTGAGGGTCTACCACCCAGAGACAGGCATAGAGTAGTGGCTTGTGCTGCCATGTGCTCATTTTAGGAATTCCTAATGAAAGATGCGCAATAATATATATATATATACACATATATTTTAAATCCCACCGAGAGGCGTTCCAGGGCGCCGGCTCCACCTTCCCTCCCTCTGGACAACGGGGTGCTGGCAAAGGTTCACACATCATTCGCAGTGACTGGGGCATCCGAGTTTCCTGGATCGGGTGAGCCTATCAGCGGCCGCGGAGGGAGGGAGGCTGGCCAGAGTTGCTCCTGTTGCTAGGCAGAGGACCGCCGGGAAGGAGGAGGAGGAGAGGACGATGGGGGGTGAGCCAGCACTGAGAAAAGGGCCATAGAGCAGCGCTGTGCCCAGAAAAACACGCCTCTTTCACCCATCTGGTCCGCCCTTGTATCCTATTACCGTACCTCCTTCTCTGCCTCTCAGATTCACTGCAGTCCTCAGGAGGGAGATCTATCACTTTGATAGTCTTGGAGACAGAGAGGGCTGGGCAGGCAGGGAGAGCTGACCAGTCCAAGCAGGCTTTGTATACAACAACCAGCCAATTGCCAGTAAGGTACATCGGGCTGGTTGTTGTATACTGGGTACCACATACAGTACAGCACCAGTATCAGTACCTGTTCATACAGTATAGCACCAGTACATACAGTACAGTATACAAATGTCCAACAGTCAAAACCCCACCATGGCTCCACCAGCACGAAGAAAGAAATATGAAGCCAGTTTCAAGCTTAAAGTTGTAAACTTTGCCATGGAACATAATAACTGCGCTGCTGCAAGACAATATGGAGTAACAGAAAAGATGGTTCGGGACTGGAAAGCAAATGAAAAAGCATTAAAGAGTATGCCAAGGGGTAAGTGTGCATTAAGAAGGGGCACTCCACATTGGCCAGAACTCAAAAAACATGTAGCAGACATGGTAAATGAGCATCGCCAAAATGGTTATGTAGTGACACGAAATCAAATACGTTTGTTTGCATTTCAGTGGGCCAAATCTAACCCAGATCACAGCAACAAATTTAAGGCCACTGTATCCTGGTGTACTAGATTCATGGCAAGGCATAATATGGTACTGAGGCAAAAGACAAAAATTGCCCAAAAATTACCTGCAGATCTTGATAACAAACTAAATAGTTTCCATCGATACATAATAAAACAGCACACTAAACATGGCTATGCGTTAAGTAGTATTGGAAATATGGATGAAACTCCAATGAATTTTGACATGGTTGGAAATAAAACTGTCCATCAAAAAGGTGAAAAAACAATTTTACTTAAAATAACAGGACATGAGAAGTCCAGTTTTACAGTGGTACTAGGATGCACAGCTGATGGTGCCAAACTGAGACCAATGATTATTTTTAAAAGAAAAACAATGCCAAAACTCAAGTTCCCTGTTGGTTGTTTTGTACATGTGAATGAAAAAGGCTGGATGGATGAAGAAGGGGTAAAGCTATGGCTTGATAATGTATGGAGCAGGTGACCAGGTGGACTTATTCAAAAACGCAGTCTACTGGTGTGGGATATATTCAGGGCTCATTTAACTCCCAGCACCAAGCAAAGGCTTGCAAGACTAAACACAGATGCGGTAGTTATTCCTGCAGGATTGACATCGTTGGTACAGCCACTGGATGTGTGCCTAAACAAGCCATTTAAAGATCGCATTCGAGAACAGTGGAATGAATGGATGGTTAGCGGTGAAAGTCATTCACAAAAGGAGGAAACATGCGTGCTCCACAGTTGGATGTTTTGTGCAAGTTTGTCATAAAAGCCTGGAATGATATTGATGCAGAAACAGTAATCAAGTCTTTCAAGAAGTGTGGCATATCAAATTCATTAGATGGTATGGAGGACGACTACTTGTGGCAAGATGAAGAGGAAGCCGAAGCTGAGACCACACCATCTGATACGGAATTTGATCCATACGATGACTGCCTTACAAATGTATCACAAGATGTCATTGATGTACTTATGACATCAGATGACGAACAGGAGGATTTTGAAGGCTTTTAAAGGGAAGCTGTCGTGCCAGCAAAACCTGTAAAAATACTGCAGCTTGCTAATTGGCCAGGGACTTGCCTGGCACTCGCTCTCTCTCATTGCAGTGGTTCTCAACCTGTGGGTCCCCAGATGTTTTGGACTTCAGCTCCCAGAAGCCCCAGCCACTATGGTCAATGCTCAGGGCTTCTGGGAGCTGAAGTCCAAAAAGATCTGGGGACCCACAGGTTGAGAACCACTGCTCTATTGTTTGTTATCTTCCTCCTATCATCATCAGTTCCAGTTTGGTTGACAGCTTAGAAAACAAACAGCATGGCAGCTCCCATGGGTTTATTGTCTTATCCTTCCTTTCAGCTTTAGAGTGAATTAGGAAAAGTTTAATCCACTTGCACTGTTTTATGTTTACATGTTTGATGACAAACAACCTTATGTTTATAAGTGACAGTTTTCCTGCTAAGTACCTGCATGTCATAAGCATTTGAATTAAAATTACCATATTGAAATCAAATCTGATTTTTTTTTTTTTTTGGTGTGCTTTGGAAGAGGGGTAGTCTTATACGGTGAGTATATCCCAAACTCTATATTTTAACTGGAAAAGTTGGGGGTTGTCTTATACGCCGGAAAATACGGATATATTATGGGGAAATAGCAGGAGGAGGGGGAGTTCTGGAATAAAAAGATTTGACTTTCAAAGGAGGACCTTAGATCAAAATTCACTGTTTATACTAAACTGCACCATCCTGTACTACAGTCCCCAGATTTATTGCCTTCTCACTGGATACATGATTTTAGAGGAAGGGGAAGCAAAATCCTTCAGGAGGTTCACCGAAGATAATAGTGTTTCTGCATCTTCCCAATTCACTCCAATCTGTATAGGATGCCTTCTTCTGACTATATAATTCACATATTTGTAATGGGTGAAATGCCTTAGTATTCATAAGAGGCACAATTCAACTAAATATTTTTATAGAATTATGGAATCATAAGAGTTGGAAGCAACTGCAAGGGCCATCTAGCCCAGTCCCTGCCATGGAGGAATACATAGCTGAAGAAATTCTGAGAAAATAAATTCTTCCTCAATTTTAGGTGAAATTTCTTTTCTTGTCCAACTGATTTCCCTGACTACCTGATTTCAAGTGTCTTAAGGACGTGCAAATCCTCAAGGGACTTACATGTAGGGATGTAGAAAACTGTATTCTCCTATTCTTAACTGAAAAAGTTAGCAAAATGTCCAGTCATTCTACAGAAAAAAATGTCAACAATGATTGAATTTTTATTTTTACTTTGCATTTCAGAATTTGGAAGAGGGAGGTAATTAACATCAGAGTGGTGGGAGGTAAGGAGACTCTGGATTTTTGGTACCAAAATAGTGTTAGTGCAACATATTTGTTAAAAAATCAATATTTATAAAATATTTTACAGTATTTTTAAAAAAATTTAAAATAAAATATTGTATTTATAAAATCATAAAGTAAAATATCTATAAAGTAAAATAAAAATATTTATAAAATAAATAAATTCAGAATTTGCTCAAAACTGTCTAGCACAAAACATTCTTTTTATACAGGAAACAATGCTTTGTACAACATTGTGTAAAAATTTGTAAAAAAAAAAAAAGTAAAAATAAGGTCTGGAAATGCAAAAATCATCCAAAAATGTTCAATACCATTCTTGTAATCTTACCCAGTGAAGTCTTTTGATTCTTTCCCCTGCATGCAAGAACAAATTAAGTGAATATTTACATACCTACCTGCAGGGGCTGAACACAATGGTGGCTGGTCATTTCCACGTAAGCGAGGCAGTGAATATATTCTTGCTTTAGTCTGAATCTTGACACAATTGTCGTTATTGCTCTATCCCCAAAATGGGTTCAGCATCTTAGATAGCTCCTTTTATATATATATATATATATATATATATAATTTTTATTAAGTATACATACATATGCAAAATGCATATATACACACGCAGAATGAAAAATAGGAAATATTACATGGGAATCCATTGTCAACCAAATAACTTAATTTATCCATGATCTCCTGCCCCCCATTGTTTCTCAATTAAGTTTGAACCTATATAATATTACCATGTTGAATCATTAACTATATAAGATTCTAAATATCATAAAATAAAAATCATACAACAGCTTGTGCTAACGGAGATAAAAAGAAAAAAAGAAAAAAAGGGAAACAAGAAAAGAAAAGCACTATGTATACTCATCTGTATTTTGTGGAAATTCTATTAATAAAAAGTGTGTACCATGGAAATTACTGCTTCTTGCAATCCTTCCTCCATATGCGTTTGGGTTTACTGGTCTTGTCCTTTCTATCATTAATTATAATAAGAAACTTCTATATCTACTTCCTCAACTCCTGTTTTTGTAACTCTGGAGTCTTTTAATTGATCTTGAAATAGACTATAGGTTCAAATAAATTTAGACAGTCCATCCCTAGTTACAGTCAATCTGCAAATTATATGAATGCATTACCAAATGCCATTTCATAAATTCTCCTTCAAAGTATAATAAATGTATATGTTGCCAATTTTAACCAAGCTCCTTTGAAATTTGGACTAAAACCCAGAGTTGATTTACCAGCACAATGATATAGAAGCCAACATCCATCACTGGCTTAAAGGACATTCATTTTGAAGGGAATTTGTTTCCCAAATGTCCCTGGCAGGAGACCATCCAGTCACAGCTAACCAATTCAGACACGGCTAGTGTACTTCTCATTGATTTCAGTGGTCCTGCTCTAAGCCCAATAATGTCTGTATAAATGCCCATAGCATTTATAGCCCAACTCATGGCAGTTGCATTGTTTGGTTTCCTTCCCCCACCTTTGCTAAGCCCTCTGCTTCTTTTCATACAAGGATTTTTACACTCTCATTTCAGCCCAATACACATACACATTGATTTTCCTGTGCTAGGTTGCTAATGTGCACAAAATAATACAGAGCAACTCTACTACTGCCATCACTGACTGAGCCGATGAGGGGGAAAAAAATAAAATTTTAAGCACATAATCTATCGGCACAGATGTATAAGCAGAGAGACAACAAGTTCCCCAAATATTCCAAGGCTCAATTGTTTTCTGCTCTCCTCTCCATTCTCAAGTACCTCTCTGCTTGACATACGCTGAATCCCAAAAGGCAGTGTGCCTTGAATTCCATTTTGTTCCTTTGGTTTATTTATTATCTTTTCTGTTTGAACTTCCACCTTCTTCTACAGAGGGAGCAAGAGAAGAGATAAAACAACTGCCGCCTCAAAAAGGTACAAGGGCAGAGATGAACCTAATAATACAGAATAAACGAGAGGGCCTTTGTCTCAAATATACTTCAAAATCCAACACAGATTGAGATAAAACTTGGGAGCAACTGCTTGAACAAAGTGCCAGAAGAACCTGGAGCTATATAGAGTGAGAGCCCCCACCCGTGTGTCTGCCCAGAATAAAGTAGGAGGAAAGCAAGTCTAACAGAAATAACAGATAGCGGATAACAGAAAATAAATAACATTTCCAAGGTCTGCCTGGAACAAGAGTGCACTATCTTCTGCAGTGGGAACAGTGAGCAAGATGAACCTAATTGGTTATGATCTATAAAGATCTATATGGTTCAGGGCCAGGTCACCTGAAGCACTGCATTCTCCCATATGAGACTGCCTGGGTTTTGAATTTGTCAAAGGACGCCCTTCTCTTCATCTCACCACCCTCCCAGGTACACAAGAAAGGGCCTTCTTGGTGGCTGCTCCCAGGCTTTGGTGTTTCCTACCAGGACAGGTTAGAGTGATGCAAGATATCCTTCTAGCAGAAGATGCCTTTAAAATATGTGTGTGTGTGTGTGTGTGTGTGTGTGTGTGTGTGTGTGCGCGTGTGTGTGTGTGTGTTGGCAATTGGACTTTCAAGAATGTGCTGCATTGTCTGTGTTGGTGCTTTTAAAGGGGAACATTTGAAAACTGATTTTAATTGCACTTAATTTTAATTTTTAATTATATTTTATTTTTTTGTACACTTTCAACGTTGTCACCTTTTATCTGCTTCTGTTTTAATTTTTGTAGCCACTTGGAGTCCCTGGGTAAAAGATGCAATATCAATAAAAGAGAAAAATAATAATTATTAACCTGAAAAACATATTCTCCCTGGAGATATCTACTTGCAGAAAGCCATGCATAGTCAGAAAGAAAGAAAAAAGATTTCTCCCAGTGTATTATTCCTTCATCATCTTGCATCCCTTCATTCACTGAAAATTAAAGCAGTCCAATTTGAGAAAGTGGCCATTCCCCCAGCATATGATTGCCCCCCTTCCCAAACACATACATAATCTTTAGGTGTGCTAACATGGATGGCAGAACCTGTTAGCAAGCCTGACAATGCTGAGCTTTCATTAGTGGCAAAACAAGAAGAGAAAATGCATGCACACAACCACCCCGAACCTCCCGGAGGAGCTCCCCTCCAGGTCTTTTTCAGATTCCATAACTCTCACGTAACCTCCAGCAGATGCCAGGTAAGATAAAGCAAAGCCCAGTGCTGGGTTTGATGGCAGAGCAACCCTAAAGGCCTCCCCTCACACTGCCTCCAGGCACGGAGTAACTCTGGATGCCCTTGGTGAACTGGGTCATCACTTCTTGGCAGAAAGAAACATGTTTGCCTCCTTTCTTCTCCATAGCCTAGGGCTGGAGGCTACTGGAAAAGGTGGGGAGGTGGGGAAGGAAGAGAGAAGGACAGAAAGAGGCAGCCGCAGTCTGCTTTCTAGTAATCCATAGCCGCTAATTGATTCAGAGGTTTTCATCTTCCCTGAATTGACCCTCTCTGTGTTGTGCCCGGGGACTCCATTCCACTCCTTCGTTTTAATATAACAGGGTGGATACGGAGGCAAACCTCAGAACAGCCCTTAACTGATTAGCCACCTTCCCACTTGGTATTCCATGTACAGAAATGCTGGGTTCTGGCGGTGGTAAGGAGCATTTCTTTCTCCCTCTTTCACCGCTTGTGTCTTCCCCTTGAATAAATCAATACAAATGCAGCCCCAAGCCTCAAACAGAAACGAGATTGCTTTCACCTTCAGCCGGAGACCCCAGGGTGAAGGGATTGCAGTAACAGCTATGGCAGCCTGAATAAACCCAGCTGAAATTAAAAGGAACCCACACAGGTTCCTTTTACTTATTTATTACTTATCTGCTGGCTACAGGGACGCTGTAGACAGAATGCAACTGTTGCTTTTGCTCCTGCAGGTCTTGCTACTGTAACACAGCCTGCATTTCCTTCTTGTTACAGTCACAATCTGTAGATAGGACTATCAGGAGATTCATTATCTGATTAGATAGATAGATAATTCAGGTGCTGCAGATTTAATTCAGCAGACCTCTAATACACATTTCTGTGTCAGCATTCAGAAGCAGCTAACAACAAATCCAGAACACAGAAAACAGCAACATCATAATCTAACCTAGGTGTGTGTATTTAGACAAGCTGGCAAACAGGTACTGCCTCTTCTAAAAGATAATAATATTACAGTAAACCAGTTAGAACTTTTCAAAAACAACACTGGGACTAACTAATTGAAAAAAAAGAAAACATTTCAGCAACAACAACCCTTAGGCTGATACAAACACACCAATCTTGAGTGCCCACCTAAACACAGGATAAGAAGTGACGGAGGGTGAATTTTATATTTTGGGGGCCACTGTCAATAAGACCCCATGCTTCTTAACCACAGTGGAACACAGTGTAGTTCCTCTGAAGCTGATCGTAAGGAAAGCATGAGTTACTTAACAAAGACTTCAATGGCTTTTGTGGTATCAAAGACTATCAAGGTCATTACATTTAGAGGAACTGAGTATACAGGATGAAGCTTTGAAACCACTTATTTCCTGTGACAATTAAAATTGCTTCCATTTACTGCCACACTTGACACACATTACTTTATCTTACTTCATCCACTGTGAACACACTCACATGGCGCTGAAGTTGTTTTCTGGGGCATTGCTTTCCCTTACACTCACCATCTCAAGCCTGAAACAGTCCTGCATTAGCTGTTAACTTCCATTAGCGGCAGCAACTCATCCAATTTTGTCACCAACAAGGTGATGCCAGTTCTAACACAACCTCATTGTGTGCCACAGTAAAAGATGCTACTTTCAGAAGTTGGAACTCCCTCCCTAAAGAGGCCAGGACACTTGCCATCCTTGCTGTTCTTTCAAAGTCAGGTTAAGACTTTTTTATCCTGGCAGGTAGTAGTGTTGGCAGGATTGGTGTCACCCAGTGTGGTAACTCATGATGTTATTCCCATCAAAACTTTTCTGTCTAAGAGGCAGAACTCCAAGGGTCCCAGTTTACCACTGTGGGGATCCACCCTCTGGGCATCACAACCTACTCACCTGGCTCTGCATGTGCAAAAGCACTGAGGATCTTGCCCAATCATAAGAAAAGACAAGGTGGGTCATCCTACATGAAGCTATATGGGCTCTTATGGGGGGAGAAAGAAGAGAGAGGCAGACATTTTAGTGTCACCCCCTCCAATGGTATCATCCAGTGTGGTCTGCCACCCCTGTACCACATTAGTGATGCCACTGCTAGTAGGTTTTTACAGACTGACTGGATATGGGCTCATGATGCTGTGAAGCTTTGCTTTAAAGTGGTATAATTTTAATGTTTCTTAATGTATTTGACATTTTTAATTTTAATATTTTTTACAGGTAATTGTTTTCACTTTCTTCTTTAAAATGTTATACTTTCATAGTTAATGTGTTTTGTTGTGTTTTAATTTTGTTAGCTGCTTTGAGTTCCACCAGCAGGAGAAAGGTAAGGTATAAATAAATATAATACTAACATTAATACTACTAAAAATAATAACTTCAAATAGATAAATACTTATTTTTAAGGAACACTACTGGAACCTGCCACAAAACATTACCGTACAATGTGTCCTTCCCAGATTCCCACCAATCTGCCAGAAAAATCTCTTCCACTTCTGCTTGAACCTGTGTTCCATCTTTCCTGCCCCTCCTAACGGCCATCAGGATTCCATGTTTTTCAGTAGGCTTGCTCCTCATGGAACTGTTTTGCTTCCTCTTTGCTCCCTTAGCATACCACATACCCTCCAAACTTCCATGGATGAAAACGGGGATACATCTGGCCAAGCTACATCAGAATGTGGTTAAGATGGCAGAAGCCATTAACAAGGAAATAAAGAAGAACTAGTGATTCTATTGCTGCATCAGAAGACATGGTTAGATACCCTGGGACTGAAACCAGATTTTTAAGATGCAAGCATTCAAAACCTTCTGCTTGAAACAACAAACTTCTCAGTTTTATTTTCTACTAGGTGTTTTTTTCTTAATAAAACAATAAAAACGCATCTGACTCTTTCTATCATTTTTATGGAATTGCCTTATAAATGCTAATAAATTCTAATTAAAAGAATGGACAAAAGCAAAACGAGCAAGCAGGATGCCAATCTAGCGTCTCCAGGAAGAGAGTTCCAGAGCCCGGAAGCAGCCACCAAGAAGGGCCTCTCACGTGTTCCAACTAAATGTATCTGTGAGGGTGGTAGAAAAAGAGAGAAGCAGGTCCCCAGAAGATCTCAAAAGATAGGCAGGTCTGCATGGAAGAATACGATCCTTCAGATACCCTGGATTTGAGCCAGTTTTATACATCATCACCAGCATTTTGGATGCCCAGAAATGGACCAGTAGCCAGCGGAGCTGTTGCAACAAGGGAGTTGTATGCACCCTGTAGCCAGTCCCAGTTAACAGTGCAGGCACAGTTCATCTTCTTCTCCAGTGGGGAGTTTAATCCAAGCTAGAGAAGGATTTCAGTCCAAGCTAGAGAAGGATTCTTGCTTTTTTTATCTACCCACCAAGGAAGAAGCAGTAGCAGACAGGGAAATATACTTCTCTCTCTTCTGCGCTTTCTGATACTTGTAGTGCTGCTGGTGTCATATGCCATTCAAAGAACACACTCCAAACTCCTGTTCCATGCCATAACAGCATTCCCGGTACGAAGGGAGCAGAGACTTCTAGTTCTCTCCCTATTCACTGGCAAAGAGAGAAAGCTGTTACAACAACAGGAGGATTGGGAGAGAAACCCTTAGAACTAAGCAATTCAAGCCATTAAGAAATAATCTGACTTCAGCGACTGCTGGTGATGTTTATGTCAATGGAACGGCAAATCCATTTTGGGCTTTTCGTCTTAAAAGAGCTATCCAAAAGGCTAAGCCTGTTTTGTTTAAAGTAAACCCCAGATTGGATTCACTGATATGAGAGTCACCATCCTTCACTGCCTGTGTTAATAGTAGGGCATCTCCAGGTAACACAGGCTAGTTCTGACAGCTCCTGGTGTTCTTCAGCCACTCAAAACTAATTGAGGACCTGATAATATCCACCATCCTTCTGGCCTTTACAAGCTACACAGTCACAGCTATGAAAGCCTGTGTGGGTGGGTGTCAGTGTGTGTTGCTTTGGGAGGAGGAAGCGATGGATAATCACAACTTCCCCATTAAGGCATAGTGCAAAAGTCTGATACAGACATTTGCCAAGAAACACCTTGCCTTCTCCAGGCAGAGTATTAAAATCTAAAAATAGCCCATTCCCTCCTCCTTCTTTCTTTCTCATCCCCACCCAATTATAAAGTTTGACACTCTCTGCTACCATTCTTTTCCTGTTAGCGTAAATCCCAGTGCAAACACAGAGAAATTAATAATAATTGTTGCTACAACACCAACAAAAAAGGGGAGGCAATCAGGACTCAGAATAGGGAACCAACACAAACAAATGGTATTTATCCTGCCGTAAGATCCTCTCTTTTCTCATCTTTCCCCAGGGGGATGTCGATAATAATACTCATGAAACAGATGAATCAGGGCTAATGTAGGGATTAGGGATGGATTCTGAAGCCCCAGCCTAGGCTGAGAGAGAAAGCAGGGCTGTTAATTGAAATTAGAGCTGGGGATTTTGAAGCCTCTGTGGAGCCAAATGAAATCCACTGGGGCCACACGCAGAAGAAGATATCTGAATGGCATCTTTCTATGGGAGATAGAGGAGCCTGCCGAGTCTCAGAAGATAATGTTATGAGAGTGGGTATCAGGGACAAGAAGGACTCTTCTCATCATGAATCCGTGACCCATCAAGCTTAACAGTTATGCAGCCTATCAGCTATACAAGGTGCCCCCCCAAGAGGGTTGGCAAGCCCCCGATTATGCTGCTTATGAAGGACTCCAAAGACAAGGGCTTCTAGCCAGCACCTTGCAGGCCACAATGTAACACCAGAGGTCCCATTGGTTCAGTGGGTCTCTAAGAGATGCCCTGCATCCTTGCTGGGCAATAAAAGTCCAGATAAGTATAGGATGTAAGCTTCCATAACAAAGGTTCTGAATGTTCTCTCTGAAATGTGAACCTTAGGAATTGTCTTTCTGGATTCATGGCAGAATCAGAAGAACACTATTCTTCTCCAGTGCATGTTTTAAACTAACCCGCAATGGAATCTCATTCCTTATATCCTGTCCTGTACTTTTCTCTTTTGTGTCATGGAAGAAAATGAGGTTGGGGGAGTTAGGGGGAGAGGAAAGACTGATTTCATCCCTTCTTGATCCAGTATTGCAGCCCTAATCTGAATTAGCTGGAGAAAGCAGCTGAATTTAAACCTTTAAAAGCCAAATATGTTGACCACTACAAAAGTGACCAAACATCGGATTTGTGAGATACACTTTTTTTCCTTCTGTCAGAATCTAATCCCACCCACCACCGAAAACACCCCCCCACACACACACACACACACACAAACACTTTGCATTGAGAAAGGTACAGAGGGAAATGCCCAAAATGTCATGCTTCCTTCAGGAAAGACAAGGGGGAAAATGTCAAATGCCACCATTGTGCAGGTGGGTGGGGGAAGTGGGATGATTTCTGGAAACTGCGACCTCACCTCATGACTTTGTCAGCTGGTGGCTCCGATGTTAGTGGAGCAGTGAATCTGCTTTGGGTTCTAGTTCAGTTCAGCATCTCAGATCCTGTTCTCCACTTCTGAAGCTGTAGATCCTTGTAAGTCCATTGACCTCCCCATACACCCTATTGCCACCTTTCTTTTTTTGTCTGTTAAAGTTGGCTTCCACACTTGAGACTTGACTTGAGACTTGATAGCTCCATGAAACTTCAGACTAAACCCAAGAGGATTCTCCACCTCAGTGACATCGGAGTCACTAGTTGCTGCAACCTTCTGCTTCATCCCAGAAAGAGCCTGAACCCAATAATACCATCTAAATTCCCTGTGACTGACTCTGTTTTCTGCTAGTCTCCATGTCCCTGCACCCCACCCCCAGGGAGAAAACAGGACACACAGTAATAGAGATGGCAGAGAGGGAAGCTTTTATGAAACAGAGCCAAGCAGAACCATTAAGAATCAAAGTCTGATGAACCTGAAATCAGCCAGCCTGGCAGAAGAGATACCTGCCGCCCCTGGTCTGCAGCGATGCCATAAGCAATCAGCTATAACTGTACTGCTGGCTCTTATGCATATTTACCTGACAGCAAATGCCTCTGAGTTCAAAAGGGGCTTATTGCAAGGTAAATAAGAATTCACCCTTAATGAATTAATCTCCTTATAGAAGCTTCCGCTTCCACGCTTCCTTCTATAATGATTGTTAGTGCCTCTCTCTTTCTCTCTCCTTTAATCCTGTTGCTTTATTACAGAATTTGACAGACCTGTATTTGAACAAACAAATGACAATCATATTTAACTTCTTCTGTGCCACTGAATTTTACATTGCACAGGACAGGGAGAATTCAAAGGTATTTTCCATTAAATTCCACCACTGCAGGTTTGGAGAACAGATTGGTCAAAGATAAGAAGGAAGAGTTGGAGTTCTGGAGATTTGGTAAGACTTTGAAGGGAAAAAAAATCCCCCATAATTTTAGAGGATAAAATAGGATGATTAGTCAACAAATTAAAAAAAAACAAAACAGTTGCCATTATTTGAATGGCTATGGCTTTTTCCAGCTTGCCATTATTTTTATGGACTATTGTGCTGGTTATTAGAACTAATCTATTGCATTTCTCTTCTTATTTCCTTTTTTCCTAATTGTATGGAAAGAAATGCATTAAGAATATAGTTCACCAAAGTTATCACCCATTGAACAAAATGTTCTTTTATATAACAGCCTGGAGAAAGAAAGTAAAAAAAAAACTGTGGAAACAAAGCTCGATTTCCCCCCTTCCTCTCAAATATCAAAAAGGGAGGTGGGGGAACAGGAAGAAAAGCTATTCAAGGCTGTCAGAATCTGTGTGAATGCTCTCTGGAACAAGCTTCATTGAAAATAAAAGGGACTGGAGAGCTCTTGTGGAGATCTTACATGAGACCTAGTGCAATTGTGGGAAGCTGTGTAACAGCAACCCGCTAGACCACCACAATGAAGACTGCGCAGGAGAGCGTCCTTGCCCTTCAAGGCAGCAGTTGATGGATTGCTGTGGTACATCTTGGAAGCAAGAGAAAAGTTCCTCTTTCCCCACTCTCTCTAACACAGGCCACTGAGAAGCAGAAAGAAAGAAGAGGAAGGACTTCTGCACCTCCTTTTAAAATCAACAGCAAGATTTCCAGGTCTGAGCTTCCTTCAAGGGGACTGGGACAAAACTTTAAGGCAAAAGAACCAAAAATAAAAAGGCACATTCTTTTCTGTGTGATATACCTCAACCTTCTTTAAGTTACTAGAGCTAGAGTCTACTATTGCCTTCTAGAAACTGTTGCTTTATTATGCTGGTCTGTCTCTGACTTTTCTCATTAGCTGGGGCATTATCACTTTTTCAGGGTTCTGATATGCATCTTATTTAAAGCCAGAGATATCACTAGTTATCAGATTCTATCTGAAACAGAGGCTAATTGATGAAATATTAAATGAACTAGCAAAAGAATGGTTACTCAGTAGTTGTGGCCTCACATATCCTTCATATAGGGAGTTGGCGGAATGCATATTATTTAGATAGATGTGGCTTATATACAATTGTTGACAAGCTATCCAATTGATTCTGATCAATTTGCATTCTCTGACATCTTACGGACTGCACACCCGTAGGAACAGTTTGAGTAAACCCCTGTTGACTCAGCATGTATTTATATGTCATGTGGAGAAGGTGTGCAGTTGCTAACCTTTGTGCATTTTCCACACTGAACTAGCATAAACTCACAACATATGTATCCACACATGCCAATTTGAATGATGCATTTGAAAAGATCTGGCTTTCTCTGAAAGCATGGAATAGCCATTAACTAACAGTGTCTTTAAAAAGAAAACAAAGACAACATTTGTTTAAGACTGTAGTCCTTTGTTTGGTATGGAAAAGACTTAAAAGAATACCATCTTTTCAAGGATAAACTTTCTTCTCCAGCAAAGAATGTCTGGAGAATCACTGCAAGCTGTGGGGAGACTGACAAACACATTTAGCCAAACATGCTTCCAAACCATCTTTAGAGCTTAATGCATGTTGTTATTAGCAACACAGACATGCATTATGCTTGATTTTATACAAATTCTCATATTTAGTCCCTCTGCACTCATTCTGCATTGAACTGTGAGCTCTTTTCTCTGTTATACATAAAATCTAGCACATATTTCTGTTGAAATCTGCCCCCTTCACCCCCCAAATGCACACATTTTATGTACATTTTTCAAAAGCACACACATTTGACCATATTGTCCCACTGACTAAAACATTCTGTGTGCATTATTCAGATATTCATATTTTTTCATAGACTTTTGTGCTCAGAGTCAGAATTTCATTCACATTAGATAAAAACTGTATTTGGTTTTACACTAGGTTCTAGGAGACGCAAATGGAATAATTTTATATTTAAATAAGAATCCAATGGATTTCACACTCATCCAAAGACATTCTTTAGAGGCATAATGTCCACTAAGACATGTGGTCATTGGGACTATGGACTACATCAGTGGTTCTCAACCTGAGGTCCCCAGATGTTTTAGGACTTCAGCTCCCAGAAGACTTGAACATTGACCATAGTGGCTGGGGCTTCTGGGAGCTGAAGTCCACAAACATCTGGGGACCCACAGGTTGAGAACCACTGATCTAAGGTCTAAGTACAATGGCCTGGCCCTGCCATTGTCCAGAATGAGGTAACTGCCTCAGGCAGCAGATGCTGAATTTATACAGCAGCTATGTACCAGAAGCAAAAGTACATACTGCATTTTCCACACTACTTGCCTCAGACCCTTTAAACTTGCCTCCTGAACATCACAAGTGCTGAAGTAAGAACCCACAGTCAGTCTGGTCAGCTTTTGTGAATGGAGTGAGAAGGTACCTCTTCATGTTCTTTGTCTCAGACAACAATATATCTTGGAGTTGGCCTTCAACTGAAGGAACAAGTTTAAGAACTACAAACTTCAGATTTCATTAGCCGCTAGGAAAGAGTGAGTAATTATGGAAAGATGAAGATGCATTAGGAAGATGATTGAAATTTCAAGATGTCATGCACAAGCATCAATCTGGGCATCCAAGTTTAATGTCAGGAGGTTAAAACTACATGATTGACTCTTTAACCACCTCTTACGGTTCAATGGAAATTTCAGATTAATGCATAGCTGGAGAAAGAAAAAACGTGGCTGATCCTATGAGATCACCTGCATTAAGTCACAAGATAAATTACTTTTGCTAGGTTTGGCTTTTAAAAGGATGACAAAAAATGTGCCCCATTCAATATTCACTTTGAAATTGAACAGAAGGGTGAAGCACATTTAAAGGTCTCAGACAGGATGTACTTGCTTAAGGTACCAGATTTCATCTGATTTTGGAAGCTAAGCGGGTTCAGTCCTGCTTAGTGCTTGGATGGGAGACCACCAACAAATACCAGGTGCTCTAGGCTATATTTCAGAGGAAGGAACTGGCAAAAACACCTGTGAATATTCCTTGCTTAAGAACACCCTATGAAATTGATGGGGTTGCCATACGTTGATAGGCAACGTGAACACACACACACACACACACACACACACGAGTCACCAGAGGGTTTGTTAACATTAAAAAAAATAATAATCTTGGAGGCTTTAATAGATTACGTAGTGCTGAATTATGTCAGCCCTAATTGTTCCCCAATTAGTTATCACCTTAGTGATAGTTGCCGTAGAAATATCCAACAAACAGGTAGTTATTGTTAGAAGCCAGAGAACTGAGCTATACACAAAAGAGAGACAAAGGGAGGGAACAGTGCCCTGACCATCTCCTGGCAATTCTCCAGAAAAGAATTGGAAAATAAAGATGCTTTAAACAAATCCAAGGTCCACATTTTCATATTTCTACATATTTCTGCAACTGTGTAGTTCTCACTGACATTTTTCACTTAGGAAAAATTAAAATACAGGCAACTCTATGCTCAGAGAGAACAATCTGGATAAGTTACTACATACTAAAGGCACATTTACTGAGCCTTTTCATGTCTAATAAGTCTTTCCCAAACCAAAGGACTACAGTCTTAAATAAATGCTGTCTTTCTTTTCTTTTTAAAGACTCTTGTTAGTTAATGGCCATTCCATGTTTTCATAGAAAGCCAGATCTTTTCCAAGGTACTGATGTCTTTTAAATGCATCATTAAAAGTGGCGTGTGTGGATACCTATGTTGTGAGTTTATGCTAGTTCAGTGTGGAACATGCGCAAAAGTTAGCAACTGCACACCTTCTCCACATGACGTATAAACGTGCTGAGTCAACAGGAGTTTACAGAAACTGTTCTTATGGGTGTGCAGTCCATAAGATGTCAGAGAGTGCAAACTGATCAGGGGCTTGCTATACATTACCAGAACAAAATGGATAGCTTCCTTGTCAACAATTGCATATAAGCAATTGTACACACTGCTCCAACTCCCCATATGAAGAGTATGTGAGGCCACAACTACTGAGTGACCATTGCTATTTTATTCAATATTTCATCAATAAGCCTCTGTTTCAGACAGAATCTGATAGCTAGGGATATCTCTGGCTTTAAATAAGATACATATCAGAACCTTGAAAAAGTGATAGTGCTCCAGACAATGAGGAAAAGTCAGAGACAGACCAGCACAATAAAGCAACAGTCTCTAGAAGGCAATAGTAGACTCCAGTTCTAGTAACTTACAGAGATTTTATGGGGCTCTTTTAGACTGGCTCCAAGAAGTATGAGTTTTCTCAAAAAAATCCCTTGGATTTTGCCAGGTTTTACCAGTTGTTGTCATCTTCATCCCATTCTTTTGGGTGAATGTTTGTAGCAATTTTTTTGGCTTTGCACTAGGGCTCTTCCAAAGGTATTTTTTTAAAAAAATAAAAACTGGGGTGCAGTTTCCTTAGGTGGTTGTACTGTTTTAAGGGCAAATTTTCTCCTCCTTGATTTTTTAATGAGTCATAGAGTTACAGTGCAAAAGTGCTAGTTTAAAGAATCACTGTAGCACTGTTTTTCTTGTGTGTCTTCAAGCTGTTTCTGACTTATGACACCCTATCACAGGTTTTTTTGGGGATTAGAGTGTGTGATGCACCCAAGGTTCCCCAGTTGGTTTCCATGGCCCAGCAGAGAACTTGATCATCAGGGTCATAGTCTAGTCCTCAAACAACTACGCCACGCTGCCTCTCTACTATAGCACAAACATTCTTTTTTAAGAAAGAGAAAGGAGTGGAAGAGAGCGAGGATGGGAGCAAAATATTGCAACCAGTGCAAGGCATTGCCAGAAAAATAGTCTGGGACAACAGAAGCATTGTGCAAATATATATATATATGAGAGAGAGAGAGAGAGAGAGAGAGAGACTGAAAACTACAGCAACAAATACCACAACTTCCTTATATATTTGTCCACTCTGGAGAAGTCCTGATAAGAAATTTAATTGTTAGTCCTTAATAATGGAACAGGAACAGAAAATGAGATTACATCTACACTAAAAGTGTTAGGAATCTTCATTATTATTCAATTCCATGTTTTGTTTTGTTTTGTTTTTTAAAAAACAAGATTGCTGGTAGTGAGAAACTCCACTGGGAAGAATACTAGGCAAGATGGATCTTGCTCCATTTTCTCCCAGTATCTGAACATCTGAAGTGTTAACCAGGAATTACTTTGTGTAGAAAAACACATTCTTTTCACATAAAACATTCTTTTTTCCTATGCAGTCTTCCTCAGAAAACCCTCTGTTTTCTGTGCAGAAAACACAATTTCCTACACAGAAAACCATTTTTCTTGTGCAGAAAACAAGACTTTGTGCTAAAAAAAAAAAAAACATGAAAAACAGTCCCATTGTTACATATTGAAATGTTTGAATATGAGGAAAATACTGTAGGGGAATGTTGCTTTCTCCCACAGCAGGGAGAAAACTACTATAATTGTTCATCTCTGTATGTGAGAATGAAATGGTCAGAACTGCATCCCTAATTCTGCATTACACAGTTCTAGTATTTTGTCACTCTTTCAATTGGCTAAATAATGATGGGAGTTGTAGTTTGTCAACATACATTGAATTCCAGAGACCTCTAGGGCACTTCCCTAAACGATAGCAGTCAAGTTCTCTAGCAGAGAATTCAAAATACATCACAGAACAACAACAACAAAAACAACGTTTATTTATAACACCCTTTTCACCAAAGGGTGGAACTTCAGCATATACAGTTAAGGACAAAGACAATAAGCATAACAATATAGCAACACATGGCTAAAAATCCACAACATCCCATCAGTTGCTACCCATCTTAGCACGTTGAACACAACTCAGTGGCTTAAAACAGTGAATCAAAGAGGACAGTCTTCAGCCCTTTGCAAAAATGGACGAGATTCTCCTCCAGTCAGAGGTCCAAAGGAAGATGGCTCCACAAATGCAGAGCAAGATCTTAAAAGGCTCGCAGTCTTGACAGAACTATGCATGTTGGTGGAATGAATAGTAATCCTTTGTCAAAAGTCAAAGTTCCAGAATTTCATAAGATGAAACTGTGAGAGCCAGAGAACTATCAAACTGCAACGAAGAAAGAAATTGGTTGCATCAATAAGAGCGTGGTGTCTAGAACAAGGGAGGTAACAGTACCACTCTATTCTGCTTTGGCTAGACCTTGTCTGGAATACGGTGTCCAGTTCTGGGCACCTCAATTCAAAAAGGATATCGATAAGCTGGAGTGTGTCCAGAGGAGGGCCAACAAAATGGTGAAGGGTCTGGAAGGGTCTGGAAGCCATGTCCTATGAGAAGCGCCTATGAGGATTACTATGTTAAGTCTGCAGAAGAGAAGGTTAAGAGTGGACAGGTAGGCACGTTTAAATATTTGAAGGGATGTCGTGTTGAGAAGGGAACGGGTTTGTTTTCCACTGCTCCAGAGACCAGGACAAGGAGCAATGGATTCAAGCTAAAGGAAAAGAGATTCCACTTAAACCTCAGGAAGAACTTCATGATGGTCAGAGCTGTTTGGCAGTGGAATATGCTGTCTCAAAGTGCGGTGGAGTCTCCTTCTTTGGAGGTTTTTAAGCAGAGGCTGGATGGCTGTCTGTTGGGAGTGCTTTGATGTGTGTTCCTACATAGCAGGGCTATGATAGACTGGACGGCCTCTGTGGCCTCTTCCAGCTCGATGATTCTATGATTCTATTATAACAGCATAGTGTAGATACAGTGGCCATTTCCGCACTACACTCTTATAGCGTGATTATTCCACTTTCTACATCCTATGGAATCCTGGGGTTTGCAGTTTAGGGAGGGGTTGGTCAGCCCCTCCCTCAACTGCAAACCCCAGGATTCCATAGGATGTTGAAAGTGGAGTAATCGCACTATAACAGTCCAGTGCAGAAATGGCCAGCGTTTGTTATATGACGACAGTACCTCCACCTAAATGCACTCTTCTTCTCGACAGTATTCCCTTTCTATTCTGTTTCACCCTCTTGCATTTGCACAACCTCACTCACTCTAGGCTGTCAGCTGGCTACCCTTGCAACCATATTTCTTCCTACCTTCTCTGCTGCCCTTCCTAACAATGACCCATCTGTCACTAAGCATAATGTGCTAACAGGTGCATTGGATTTTTTCTTTAGCACACACAACACACACCTGAACCATTGGGACTTTAATAAATATTCTATAACATTTCAATAGCTGAGCCAGCAGGTGTGTGTGTAGGCTATTTCAATTTACTGAATGAGGAATTCTCTTCTGCAACGTCCATGGTGGCTTCCAACATTGCAAGCTGTGTCTTTTATTGCCAGTTGTTGTTTTTCCCTTTCCTGTTTTATCCAACTCCATTGGCGAATTAGCAAAGCCAGGTTTTCTTTTCCCCTGAAACTTTGTATGTTCTGTGCTTTAATCTGGAACCTCATTTTTGTCTCTCTTGCCACAGCCATGCTCTAACTGATTCATCCCAAGGTGGCTTTGACTTCAAAAAAATAAGATAAAAATAATCAAATTGCAAATGCCTCAATGGCCCCGCAGACCCGACCATGCAGTCTGGCTGTTGAAGTGAGATGGGAATATTTTACCAGGAATCCACAGCTTTCCACCAAAATCTGTAGAGAATAAGAGAAGATCTATGTGATGAACCTGATGGGAGGGGGTCTTGACGACAGAGCCTCCTTGGCAACGGAGAGTGTTTAAGCTGGTTGGCTGGTGAAACGGAACCTTGGATAGCCCAAGGGAGGGGCTGGTGGAAAGAGGAAAACAACAGATTTTAATTGTCTGGTGTGTGTTTGAAGAAGAGAGTGATTTGTGGTGTGTTTGGGGAAGGTTGGAGATTCGAAGAGCTCTGTGGGAGAGAGAACTGAGAAATTGGGTGTACAAGAGACAGTGAATGAATTGAAAGAGATGTGGTGGACGTGCAGTTTCGCGTCAGTCTGGATGACCTCTGGGTATAAGGGAAACGCAGTTAATTTTCTCTGCAACTGAAGTCTCTCTGTGTTTGAAAGGAATACAATAGAACTCTGTGAGATAGAATGTAAGGGAGGATGGAATGTGCCTCGCTATGCTTCCTTCACTTTGCAACATTTGTAAGATTACGCTGGAGAATGGTGGGAACCATTGTTTGTGTCAGTTTCCTTTCTTGGACATGTGATGTCTTGCACTGGAAAATGTATAAATTACTGTGAATGTAAAGGGGCGGGGTCCAGACTTTTGAGAAGGATCTCACTGGGACATTGTGCACAATAAACAATTTTCCTTAACCGTGAGTCTCTATCTCTGATTCTGCAACGGAGAGAAAGAGAGAGAAGAATGGTGTGCTGTTTATAAACATTTAGATACAAGACATATTTAACACAACAGTGTTACAATAAATGTTTGAAGTTCTGTGTTCCTTAAAACTGTCACAGAGTCTTATTTTGAATCCTGGAATATACACGCTACCAATAATACCATCTTGACCTTAGTGTCAACAGTACTACAGTCTTGGAAAATATAAATCACTGCTGATCCTTACATCTGGGAGAAGGGCAGATTTAGGGAAGGCAGTAAAGGGGGAGAGTCCTGAAAGGAAGAAGCCAAAGGGGGGACAAGAGTGAGGAAGGGACTGCATTCTCAGAGAAGGAGAACTGAGGCAGACTTGTTTGTCCTGGCCCCGGCTTGATTCAGAGATCTCCCTGGCTGTTCAGACCTGAACACAAAGAGGTGTCAGGCTGGGCAGGCCTTGAGTGCGAGGCTTGGGTGCGCCTTTCGCACTCGGCACTGACAGGTGGTGGTTTTTCCACGTTTTACAATCCACTTCCACCTTGGTTGTGCACCTTTATCTGCTTGTTCATCTTGCTTCTGTTTCCCTGTCAGGTGGCTGTTGCTATCCCAGTACTTCCAAATTTCTCAAGCTGGGACAAAAGCTAATGGAGTTATGGGACACAAGTGGTATTAAGACTGCAAGAACCATATCTTCAATACCAAATCCAGCTTCATTTCTATGCCCTATTCAAACTGCTGTACTTTTTGCCTAAGAAAACCTTATGAAATTTGTGGGGTCACCATAGATTGACAGACAATTTGAAGACCTATACATAGACATGTATAAAGCTCCATTGGTGGCCAACCATGAAATAACAAGACTAGGCACAGAACATTGGGTTAAATGAGGACCACTTCATTTCATCTAACCTATTTAAGTTGAATTGGCCTTGAAATGGAACAAGAAGGGGGAGCCATCTGATGTGGGTCCAGCTGAGGCCAGGAGTCATCTTGTCACTACCTTCTCGGCCCTCCCTTGGGCTAAACACCTCAGTCCTAAGGGGAATTCAAATGATATGGATTGCTCCCCAGCCTGGCATAATTGTAAGGTATCCCAGGGAATTCCCAACCAAACCACAGGGTCCTACAGTTGAGAGCCCAAATCCCAGGTGAACCTCAAGGGTATCCTCCTTCCCCCAACCTCGGGACACAGGGCCCTAAAGAGGGAGTTCCAGAGCCCTATCTTACACCAAAAGGCTGCCAAATGGTGATCACCTAAGTCTTATAATCTCTGCCCTGCTACCGGCCAGAGGACAGCCTATTTAAGGACACCACCCAATTGTCCAATCTCACAGATACAGTATGGGAGAGGGAAAAAATGTAAAGGGAAAAAAAACCTCTCTGGCCCCAGACAGCGACCAGACAACTCTCACACTGCACTGATGGTGGGAAGGTAGGTCATGTTGAGAAGATTCAAATTGCACTAGCATCTTGGTTCCAGCCAAGTTGATTCAGTCAATTAAATATATGAAATAAATCAATACAATTAATACAATTTTGTAGTGGATTGCAAGGCTTCTTTCCCCATGGGACTTTTATATGTATTTTCTTATATGTGCCTCATATGAATTTCCATTTTTCTTAATACATGCATGCTGATGCCTTTTTCCCATTGGCTAAAATTTGATGAAAAACAGCCCTGTGCGTATATCTCAAATGTGCACCTTTTTAGCTGAACACCTTTCCTTATATGTAATTCAAAAAAGAAAGAATCTGACACTTACATTTTCTTTCTGATAATGCAAACGGAAAGATTAGTGCACACTTTCATCAAAAGTCTTTCAGACCACAAAGTGGATAAGTTTTCTTTTAAAAAAGAAAAAAACAGTTCATGTGAATTTCTTTTCTATCCCTAATACATAATATTTTGATGATCTGCACTTCTCTGACTTGTGCAGTTCCAAGCAAAAGGTCCTATGTTTCTTGGGACCTGGGGACAGAAACTGGTAAGTTTTTCTAATATACTATTGAGAGGCAGCTCTTAGTCCATACCCACCCTCCATAAATTTCATTTAATTTATTTGACCCCTTTCTTCTAAGATTCTTACATTGGTGATGTGGGGCTCCCAAGCAGTCTCCCATCCAGACTCAAACCAGATCAAGTCTCACAAAATCCTAAAGCCAGCATTGGCCTGGAAGCATTGAAATGTGTGCACACACACATGTGGTTTATAACAGCAAGGTACCCTTTGGGAGGAAGAGAGGAACATGTACTGCAGAAAGGAACATGCTTTGTTTTGATGGCTTAAGATAGAGGTGGGCAAAGTCCAACCGATCGAGGTGTGGCTGGACTGCAACTTCCATCAGCCCTAGTCAGTACACCTAATGATGCAGAATGTTGTGATTGCAATCCAACAACATCTAAGCAGTGGTTCTCAACCTGTGGGTCCCCAGATGTTTGTGGACTTCAGCTCCCAGAAGCCCTGAGCATTGACCATAGTGGCTGGGGCTTCTGGGAGCTGAAGTCCACAAACATCTGGGGACCCACAGGTTGAGAACCACTGAGAGGGCTTCAGTTTGCCCAGTTGAGTTAGCCAGTCCCTCAAAATGACTGAACACTTACTTCTCCAGATGCTGCTGGATTATAACTTCCAATATCTCTCACCATTAGCTTGCTGAAATGAGTTGATGGGAACTATAGAGCAGTGTTTAGCAAGCTACATGTTTCCCCACTCCTGCTTTAGACAGAACTTTCTTTGAAATATTAAACTTGAGACAGATTTCTTCATATCTCATGGAGATACGACAATCCTAACCCCAAGAGGTAGACTGACTGACTATTTTTCAGTGGTCATCATCTTGAGCAGACAGAGAAAATAAATTGATGCTCATCTTTTTTTTTTTCAAAGCAGTCTGACTTTTTTTTCCAGTGTTTTAAAACTTCCTCAGCACCTCAAGTTGTTTATCTGCTACTACAACTCTCACTGAATTAAGTGAGAAGGGCGAGGTTGGAGAAGGAAAGAGAAAGAAATCAATTCTCCCTCCATATGTTGCCTTTCTTACAAGCAAAGCCCTGAAAATGCTGTGGAATATGTGGGGAAGGGGCTGGGGCCAAGGGGGAGGAGGAAGGAAGTAGATAAATCCATCAGCTAACAAGATAAGTGCCTTGTTCCTCCATCTGTTACTGCTGTGTCCTTATCTGGGATTGGAGCATGGCAGTAGTGATACATCTTGTGTCAGGTATTATATTCCAAACTCATATGAATGAATTTTCATGTTTGCAGCAATCTATGATCCGGGCCCTGGCTTCCGCTACACTTGTCCTGAGGCACTTCCTGTCTCTTTGCATTGCAAAGCCGATTAGAATCTATGGAGACTGGGAGGCAGCAGGACTGTTAGCAACGAGCAACAGGGTTTTAATGGCTACTCTCTGGGGAGTAGCAACACAGAAGCTTTGGCTGAGTTGTATTTGCAGCAAGTAAATAGTGCTGCTTATAGGAAGAAAAAAATATGCTTGCAAAAAGAAAAAAATGCATTTTTTATGGTCACATCTAGAGATGTCACAGGTCTTGATTTGATTCTTGCACACAGAACAATGTAATTCATCCATCCATCCTTCCAACCATCACCTTAAATATATCCCATCTTTCTCCCAGACTGGGACTCAAGGTGGCTCATGAAAGGCAGAAAATTACACTAAAAACACTGGCTGGAATTCAGGATCACAGTAACCTATGAATCTGTAACTGATCTGTACTTATGATCCCCTAAGTATTCATGATCATGGTAACAGTGTAGGGAACACATAGGGATCCTAAAATCACACAGTCCTGCCTTACTTGGCAGCAGCCACTCTGAGCAATGGACGTCTGCTCTCTTGTCAATCAAGATGCAGTGGGACTGATCTCTCCACCCCCTTGCACAAGTGATCACACACCATTTTTTTATTATTTGTTATATTTGGGAACTCGCTTTTCTGCCAGAAAAAAAAAGGAATTATTTTTTGCCACAAAAATACCCCAATGTTTCTGCACAAAACCAGTGCCCTAGCACAAAACACACTGTTCTCTCCACAAAACAATGTTCTGTTGGGTTCCAAGGGCAGTCAGCCTTGCAGCTCAGAGAGGTGCTAGCAGCTCCTACAGATGTTGTGGAGGCTATCCTTGTACTGATGCTATGTGGGGAACAGGTTTCAGCATCTGGACAGCTCCCACAATAGCTGGAGATGCTCTACACCGAGACGTGCTGCAGAAGAAGTTGCCCTGAAATGTGAAGGTGGATTTTTCACCCAACGGTATTGGAGGCCCTAGCCATGCCTGATGGTGTGATGTTCTTATACATGGGTGGAGGCAGGAACTTCCCACTACTACTCTCCCCAAGTCAAAGAGATACAATAAACTATCCTGCTAGCTTCCAGGAAGGTGAGTTCTCCAAGTTTTCTATGACTGTGAATAACTTTAATAAAAGAGAAAATTTGCAGTTTAAAATTTTACCCCATTTTAAGAGGTCATACCATGCCCTCTCCAGTATTCAGCCCTCACCGTCTACTCAGTTTTCCCAAGTGGGACCAAAAGGCTATGTTGAGGAAGAAAGGCACCTTACATCTGCACAGTAGATGCGCTGCAGCTACAAACCCCATCTTCTGCTCCACACACACACACATCATCAACACCTTGTGTTTTCTTGCATTTATTCCCATTGCTTGATAAGCAAGCCCATTGTGTATTTGAGGAGAACCAGGATGTCTCACACAGAACTACTAAAAAGATATTGCAAACTTGATCTATACCTGCAGATTTTAATTTTGTTTTACTTTTTTACAGGTTCCCAATAGAAAATACATAGTGAAATATGTAGGCAATTCTAGTCCTAAAGAAACAATATCTGTGTCCAAAAGGCACAGGGCATGTCTGTAGCTGTGGCTTCCCATCAGTTATGTTTAAAAGCTGGACTGAATTTCCTTCTCTCTCTCTCTGCCTCCTTCTCCACACAAACCCAAAAGTGCCTTTCTCACCCTCTCCACCTGTTAGCTCATACACTTCCAAGCAAGCCAATAGTCTCCAACTGGTAAGTGTGCTTCATAATCCAGACATCTGAAAGAGCCAATTGTTCACTTAATGAGCCATCAATGGTCCTCTCATTTTCTAGTCGGCAAAAACTGCACAATTCTCAGTTTAGAGATCTTTAAAAAAAAAATCAGAGTCAGAGATTTCTCAGAGCAATGTAACTCTCACCCTGATTCACCCCCCAATTTCCAGCACTGCAGTAACTTGCATAGCGGCCCCTTCCCCAGATAAAGTGAATGATATTCCTGACACAAACCCCATATTAATTTTAAGATCTCTGTTACCCTTTCTTTGTTGTCTTGCTGTAGACACCCAAGATCCAACAGAGATCATAACATTTTTTTCCCCAACCAACCCCTTTAAGGCTGGGTTGAGCAAAGTGCAGTTCATGGGCCAGATTTTACATCCCTAAAGGCCTCCATGTTTCACCCTTAGCCTCAAAGGATCCAAAGGAGCACAAGTAAATGCTGGCAGCCAGATCTCCCACTGTTGCTAGCAAAAGCTGGGGTTGACCTGCTGGAGTGCAATATCCAAAAACTTAGCCATGCTTTGAGCAAAGCAGAAGACTCCAAGATCCCTTCACATACTTGTTGTGGTTGCCTGCCTTCAATCTGTTTCTGATTTATGGCAACCCTAAGGCAAACCCATCAGAGGGTTTTCTGGGCTGAGAGTGTGTGACACATCCAAAGTCATCCAGTGGGTTTCCAAGGATGAGCAGGGAACTGAACCCTGGTTTCTAGAGTTGTAGTTCAATGCTCAAACCACTGCACCATGCTGGCTCATTTCCCATACTTACAAGCCTACAAAGAGAGAGGGCTGCAAGCTGTCTATCGCTGAGAGAATGGCTACTTTTGACTTTCATCAAAAAACCGGAATATAATGGTAAAAACAGACAACAGAGGCAGGAATGCTTTGCTTTTGTATTGCCAAGATTTCCAGGTAGGTGTGCCCACTAACATGTATAAAATAGGTTTCTTGCCTCCCCACTCCTGCTCAAGAGGTTAAAGAGGTAAAGATCAACTTGGAGGCGGATAATAGAATGACAACACCTCATAAAAAGGAAAGAGAAGCTTTGGAGAAGGCAGGCATAACAGGGCGTTCAAGATTTCTGTGGCAGCTACAGGGAATGATAGTGACCCCTATGAACTCAATTTGCTCCACATCTTTAAACCTACCAAAAAAGAAAAGAAAAACCTACATTACTTTGGGACTCCTCCTCCTCTAGCTTACAAAGCTTTATGGAAGATTCTCTAGCAAAGGTTGCTCATTGTTTTTTGTTGATAGTGTCAGATTTAGAATTGGGTGTAACACGTTAGGCAGGAAGCAAAGGAAGTTGTAGAATCCCCAGATGTAAAAGAAAAAAAAACCCTGCAACAAGCTCTCAACCCGGTAAAGATGGCTGCTCTATCTGCATACAGACTTAGGAAGCTGTCTCCTATTGGGCTAGACAATTCCTCCACCCAGCACAGGAATTTTTCATATCAGGCTACAAGACTTGGTGTTTTCTTCCTGCATTGAAATTTACACCATTTTAAAACACATTTTCCCCCATTCATGTTTTTCTAAGTGCAATTTACTGATTTATGCCCCTTTTCCCTACTGACTAAAGTGCATTGCTGTGTTTTTTTTTCCCCTTGTTTATTTACATTTTAGCTATCCACAGATATGCATTCTTTAGGTCTTGAAAATGCCCCATAAGCTTTGTAAAAGTGTATCAGAGATGTAGCGAGCGGTTTGTGTGTGTGCACACATAGAACCAAGATGAGGATACTGACACTGCAGAAGAAATGTGCCCCCCAACTAAATTTTCTAGCATTGCTAACATTATGCTAACTTAAAATTTCAGCTGAACATGCGGAAATACAGTTTAGGCATCCAAAAAAGGAGGCAACCGAGGTGACTAAAGGAAAAAGAACACAGCAGATATAAGGAAATATATTCAAGGATAGCTGTGTTGGCCATGCAGCAAAATACAGCAAAGTCCCAAATCCATGAAAGCACAAGACTTTTATTGGCCAACTAAAACATGCAAAAAGGCATCATGCAAGCCTCTGAATATTCACTGACTTCTTCATCGGCTTCTTCATCAGGCAAAGATGATAAGAATCATACAGGAGAAGAAAGCTGACTGAAAATAGACAGACGTAGCATCTGAGACAAAATGTAGACCTGTGGCTCGTCACTCTTCTTCTCCTGTATGATTTTTAACATCTTTGCATGATGAAGAACCCAGGGAAGCTTCAACACCTTGCATGATGTATTTTGTGCATTTTGGTTGCCCATTAAATGTATTGCTCTTTTGTGGGTTTGGGATTTTGTTGTATTTCACAGCAGATAAAAGAGGTCTGGGCATAAACGATTTTCAATGCCTCATCCTCAGGAACGCTAGAAACTTGGAGATCAAAGGGAAATTGGGGTGGCAGAATTCTTTTTTTAGGGGGGCAATGCTCCCCTCCCCTCCCTGGTAACTGTACCCCTGGTGTGAATGCTTGGTGTGAGTTTCCTTGCTACAAATGTAAGGAGAATTGAAAAGTCATTGATCCCAGAAAAATTTCTTCCCTATCCTTAAACACAGCCCTTGAAACCCAAATGGCTGTTCATCCTTCCTATCTATAATACTAGCAGGAGAATCTGGAGCTCACATCTGGAGTGCTATAGGTTCTGCCATCTCCACAACATCTCCCCAAATGGTTACAGGTGTCCCCTCAAGGCTGGTTTTGTGGCCCTTGAACTCTGCAGATTCCCAGAACCGCCCCTTTATTGTGAACAGGTGTCTCCTGAAAGTCTCCAGGAACACCAATTTACCTTTTAAAGACATTTCAGCCCCTCTTTACTGTTCAACATTTTAAACATGCTTTCAGAAGAACAGAATTGGAATTTTGTTCTATTTGTTGTTAGAAGTGGTGATGGTGGTTTGGACATTCTGTGAAACTCCTTGAAGATTCCAGAGACAGAAAAAAGATCCTTCCTCCAGAAGTGCCCCCACTGTATTCCCCCACCCACACTTTAATAACTATGTGGGAGGGGGATTTCAGGAGATACAACTGCATGCAAAACTAAAGATTTGGGGAAGATTTTCTGGAAGAAGGAAGGAAGGAAGGAAATGTGTGTCACGATTATTCCTCTTCTTCAGTTAGAAAATCTAAGCCCATTATTATTATTATTATTATTATTATTATTATTATTATAAAAAAAGAGTTTCAAATGAAAAACTCAATCAGATGTGATAACATGGGGTGGGGGTGATTCCAAGCAACAAATTCTGAGCAAAAACTCAACCTCCTGGCAGATGGAAAACCTCACTGCAGATATCATTTCTATTTCTATCACTTCACTGGCAACAACCTGAGACCCTAAGATGTTTCGGAGTACAATTCCTAGCAACCTTGACCACTGGCTTTGCTGACTAAGCCTGATTGGACCTGATGTCCACAACATATGGAAGGATACGGGTTGGCAAATGTTGCCTAAAGTACTTTTGCCCTTGCTCTTTTATGCTGCAATAGCACGTGTATGTGTGTATGTGTCTGCAAATTGCCTGTTGACTTACGATGTTCCCACAAATTTTATGGCGTTTTCTTAAACAAGGAATAATCAGGGGAGGTTTTGCCAGATTCTCCTTCTGAAATAGAGCCTATAGTACTTGATATTCAATGGCTGTCTCCCACCCAAGTACTACCCAGGCAGAATCTGCTTAGCTTCTAGGATCAGAGGCAATCTGGTGCCTTTTGGGTGTATTAGGCCTCCATGTACCGCTCTGGAAACCGCTCCATGGAGGGATGGGTGACATTACGGTATATCTTTTCTCAGGGAAACTTGAACAGGGTGAGGTGCCTATACAGTAAAATGCTCTCATGGGGAGGGCCTCTGCTTCCTGATAAGGCAAGCCTGGCTGCGTGCAAATTGCCTGGAGCGCGCTGGCCCAAGTCTCGTGGTGGCTCGCCTGGCTGCCTTCCCTTTAATGAGTAGAAATTCTTCCTACTACGCATTAGTGCCTGATGTAATGATGCAATGAGTTTGCCATTTATCATCATAATGCCAGTCAAATGAACCCCCTAATCACATAAACGCAAGGAGGAAAAACGATTAGAGTTTATTTGCAGAGCCTCTTTGAACTTGCTGCTGTTGCCGTTCTGGCTGCGCAAGCAAAGGAGACAGCCTCCCCTGGCCTGGCCCTTTGGGATCTTTCAGCCAAAGCTGCCCCTTAGCTGGTCAAAGACTTCCCCTGCAGAAGAACTGCAGCTTCACAGATATGATCAACTGCCTTTGCTGAACAGCTGGCTGTTGCTTTTCCTTCAGAGAACAAAGCATCTTTGGAGCGGGACTTAACTTACTGTTGGATTTTTGGTTTTCTTGCCGCCTACATCCATGATTCCAGGGAGTCCAGATCAGACTCCAATGGCTAGGGATGCATTTCTTCACTATGTTTCTTCTCAAAGGTAGTAATTTATGAATTTTTCTTCCCACTGAGAGAAAGTCTTCGAAAACCATACAGTTTCTGAAGGCTATTTGCAATTTGGGACTTATCCCATGGGAAAAAACATCCCATGTGGACAGGTTGAACTCCACACTACATTAACGGCATGGATGTCATGAACATCCTTAGCTTTAATCATATGAATACTAGCTGCAGAGAAAGAGAATTGACCACAGGTGAGACTTTGGTATAAAGGGAGTTAACTCAATATCAGTGGACCCACTACACCACCCTAAAAGTTGCTCTTCTTTTCAAGAGAACGAAGGAGACAGAAAGTAACATATTTGCCAGTATATAAGATTTGCACCAGCGTATACGACACATTTTCAAATAGCATTTTTTTTGGGGGGGGGAAGTGTGTCATATACGCCAGCAAATACAGTACATAGAACAGATGAATCTGCGTTGAACCCAGACAACTGAACCCAGTCTTGTCTACTCTGACTGGCAGTATCTCTTCCAGCAAAGGTGTTTGTTATCACTTTTTCAAATGCTCTGACTAGAGATGCAAGACATGTATTCTTAAACTGAGCTATGGTCATTCTCCTCACTGCAAAATCCTTTAATAAGCTATGAAAAAACCAGGAGTTTTCCAGTTAATTTGAGCACCACTCCTTAGGGCATCTCCTTTGTATTCTCTTGCTGAAATGGTGCACTGACCCTGTTATCCCTTTTGGCAATCACACGTCTGTCTGTCATATCCCACACGTAAAGGGACAAGCCCCACACAGCTGCTTTTAATTGTGACCTGCAGGTTTGCTTCCACTGCAGTCCAGGGGCTGTCTCACAAGTTCAGTTGAAGTGTTCATTGCCCAATAATTTCCTCATTAAGTCTAAATTAAATGCATATTTCAGAATCTGAGAGCAAGAGCAAATTATTAAGTGTAATGCTCAAAAAAGGGGAGGGGGACAGATTGATCTTAGCAAAGGGCATCAACTTTGAGTTGTATTACCACCCTGCGGATAGGACTGAGCAAGTCCTGATGGCCCCATAAAGTCACATCTGATGTTGAAGAACATGAGCAGGGCTACAGAGAGAAGCAGAACCTATCTTGTGTAATGTACGAGTTCATTCACTGGACTGACGAAGGCCATATAACTTTGCTTCAATGTGTGCATGTTTGAAAGAAAGGAGGCTGACCCTGGATTTTTCCCACTTCATCTGCATGTAGAAGATGAATTATTTATTTTCAAAGGGCCAGAGCTTTGAAAATGTATGTTGTCAGACTATGGTCAGCATTTTGTTAGTGACATATGCATGCATAAAACATGCTATGCACATGGAGCATAGATCACTGTGTCCAAATCTACCTTCCCCAGAAAGGGGCACAGTTGCCTTGCCAACCAAAGGTGGGCAAAGATAATCCTGGCCACTGACAGCCACCTGACTTTCTAGGATAAATGCTCAGTCCAGGACCACCTCCAAGCTGTGGAAATGAAGCAGTGCAACCCCATCCAGAAGAGGCTGTAATCCCAATCCCAAAATGGTTTTCCTGCTGGCCAAAAGAACTCTTGTTTTGTTTGGACTGAGCTTCAATTTATTCAGCCATATCCAGTCCTTCACTGTATCCAGTTAGCGGTTCAGGACTTCCAAAACCTCCTTGGTATCAATTGCAGAAAAGAGTCAGAAATGGGTATCATCAACATAATGATTGAGCCCAAACTCCAAACTCCAGACTATCTCCCCCTATTGGTAGGTTTATGCACATGTTGAAAAGCAGATGTTATCAGAAGCTGGCCATGAATCTTAACAACCATCCCACAACATCACTTATTTGAAATCTTCAGCTGAAACGGACTGCAGAACTCTGCCCCCAAGTCCAGTATCACCCAAGAAGGACGCCACAGTCAATAATACTGAATGTTGCTGAGAGGGCCAACAGAACCAACAGGGACACACTCTGCCTCTCCAGTTCCCAAGGGCACTTTTGTTCTCTAAACAGAGCTAAACTCAGGTTGGAATAGATCCAAGTAACGAGTTTCACTCAAGACTACAGGAACCGGTCTGCCACTTATTCACTTTGAGGTGTTACTTTAAAAGAGGAGATCAGAAACTTGCTGATAGGGCAGCGGAATCCAGGGGAGAGATCGCCAGCAGAGATCTTCAGCAGAGATCGTCTGCCAGCTTCTGGTGGAGGAGGAAGAACAGGAGCCTCTTTCAAAGAAGCATTGATAAAACAGGATGCCAGAAGCACATTCTCTCCTCACAAGCATTGCATACTTCATCCTTTTCTTCCCTTCCCCTGTCCAGATACCCAGCCTCCTACAATTTAGTTGCTTGTCATTCCCCAACTTCCCCATCTCCGTGGCAACAGTTGCCTGGAGCTAGCCTTGCTCCCCTGATCCCTCTCTCCCTTATTTATGTACATTTATTTAAGTATTTATTGCCTACTTTTCTAGGCAAACAGACTTCATAAAGGAGCCCACAAAACAACTGAACTAATACAGGCACATTTTAAACAATATCATAAAACAAATGCAGACCACTTAGGAAATACCTTAAACTTAAGGCAGTAGCAGTAAGAAACATTCCATCTTAGAGCAACAAAAAGAAAATATACATCATTTACTGCACTGCTACATCCCTGACTATTGACTATGCTGTCTGTGTTTGATATAACTTCCTGTGTTGATCTTCGTCCTTACCATTACAATTAAAAAGGGCATCTTGTGTTTGTTTTTCTAAACACTCCAGAGATATTGAAAACCATTGATGGGAGGGCAAGGAAAGATTGGGGGGAGAAGATTAATGGAGGGGCAGGGAAAGAAAGAGGAGAAAAAAGCAAATTTTGGAGCAACCAAAGCTTTCCTGGCCAACAAATGGTTGGTAGTCCAAAATATCTGAAGCAAGGGAGCTCCAACTTACACATCTCTCTTGGGATGAAGATGCCGCGGAGGAGATAAGGAACAGCAGCAAGGTAGGTTTGAGCCATATTGTCTGGCCTGTCCCCCAAACCAACCTTGTGCTCTCAGAAGTGATGGAAGATACTGACCCATCATCAGTGTTGAAGAAAGAGTTAACCTCCAGTCTGGTCAGCTTCTGTAACTAGAATGAAGAAGGGTACTATCTTCTGGTATGCCTTGGGTAACTAATGGTCCTAATCTGGAGGGTGCCAGGTTGGAGCAGAACTCTAGAACTGGGATGGGGACCATTGTCTTTCAAGAAGTTTTTTGTCAACTTCCAGAATCCCCAGGCAATAGACAGATAGTGTGGAAGAGCAGTTTCAATTATCAACTATTGCCCACCCCTCTCTGGAACAGGTGTGAAAACTGTGTGCCCTCCAGAGGTTGCTGAAATACAACTCCCAGCATTCCTCATCCTGATGTATAGGACGGCTGGGAATTCCAACATCTAGAGGGCCACAAAATTCCCACCCTCGTTCAAGATCATATCATAGCACCTTGAGTGACAGACTGGGATTTCATGGCAGGCATTCTGAATTCTTTCCGCATACTTTCCCGCAATAAAGCATGTCCTGAAGATATGTGGGCATTCCTTTCTTCAAAAACCACACAAGATCAGCCTCATCTTGTAACTACCTGGCATCCTGCATGAACATCTTTGAAAGCAGATGTGCAGGAGCATCAGAGCTGGGGTGATGAAAGCTCAACGAGGCTTAGCAAGTGGGTCCAAGATGCCTGCAGGGAGCAAGCGAGAGAGATAGATGATAGAGGAGGAGCACTGAATGGGCTGACAAAAGGGATGGCAATAAAACACAGAGAAAGGGAAAGATTAATGAGGATTCCACAAATATGATAATTTCCGGACATCACCACATTAAATTTAATCATGTCTCGGTCTGCTGGGGGAAAAAAAAAGATGCCAGCATAGCAGCTTGCGTGGGCTTGCTGAGAACGCATACGGCTGAGGGGGTTCTGTCTGCAACAGCAAGAGTCTACATATTTGTAGAAGTGTCCGTTTCCAGAGGGCTCTACAGTCCTCTGTTGTACTCATCTGAAGCCTTAGGGCATCCTGATGAGGTACTGGAGGAAGAGATTTAACTTTTTCTCACAGGCTGCGTTTTATTTCACTGGCATTTCTATAAAGCAAACTGGTCTTGTCAGTTCCTGTTAAATGAGCACTCAGGACTGTAGCTCCTAAGCTAAATCCACCTATCTAGTTGGAAGGAAACCAACTGCTAGCTTGAATGCAACTAGTGAACAAAAGGGGGGCATAAATCTGAAGATCAGTAGGGTTAGATCTTTTTCTCTTTCTGCTTCTGTAGGCTCTTTAAAGCTCACCTGTATGTGAAAACCTCTCAGTCTCCATTCATTGCATTCAGTAGCTACTGGTGGCTCTGATGTCAGCAAGGCAGCAGATTCAGTTTAGGTTTTAATTTGGAACTATCCAAGGTTCTGAAAACATTTTGGGTCTCAGGACTTTGGACAATTCCTTTAAAATCAAGATTAAAGCCTGGAGTCCATTCACCAACCCACTGACCTGAGATGCACCAGCCATCACCAATTGCATGTCTCCAAATTCCAACTGCATTTTCTTCCGTCCTTGTTTTATACTGGACAATGAGACTGTTTGTTTTTTTATTCCTTCATGGAAATGAGTGTGCCTTTTGACACATGCTTTAGGTAATGTACTCGTTTTTTATACATGTGTTTCTTCAGGAATGTTTTCTTTTTTAATTCCCTATTGGCTAAAAGAATTATTGATGGTATTTTAGCTCTGCCCATCATTCACAAAGCGGATGAAAGAATCAAAAACCCATGATTCCCTCCAGTGAGAGAAAACCAAAAGATAAGTGCACCATAGGTTGGATAAATTCATGAAAAACAATGTGAGTCATGCAAATCTTTTTCTAACACACTGTGATGGACCAGGTTCAGTAAGAGAGGCAGCCCTCATGAGAATGTCCTCCCCCATGATGCTGGGCACAGTAGTACCCAGTGAAGTGCAAAGAGAGGCAAAAGGAGGTGAGAACTTCCTATTGGAATGCCTCTGCATCTTTCAGATAAGAATTTTGTTTGGGGTAAGAGAAGGGATGGAAAGACATAATTTCCCAGCCTTCCTTGCACCAGACTTCAGTGCTCCAGCCACACTTTGGATAAGGGTGCTTCCAGGCTGTGAAAGTATCCTTGGGGAGGGGCACTGTAAGCCTTAACTGTAATGACAGAACTCTTACACAGGAGGACAATGAAGAAAAACAAATTTTCCCCTCTGAAAATACATTGTTGTTGCTGCTGCTGTTAACAGTTAGCAGTTACATTTCTATACCACTTATCAGTGCAAAGTAGTTTTATAATGTGTTTAGCTAATTGCCCCCAACAAGCTGGGTACTCATTTTACCAATCTACAGAAGGATGGAAAGCTGAGTCGACCTGGAGCCCAGCAGGATTGAACTCACAACATTGTGGCTGCTGTATTGGCATTTAACCAGTGTGTCACCAGAACTCCACTGCACCACCAGGGCTGTTGTTGTGTGCCTTCAAATTGTTTCCAACTTGTGGCGACCCCAAGGCAAAGCTTTCACAAAGTTTGCTGAGGGTTGACAAGGTGTGATGCACCCAAGGTCACCCAGTGGGGAACTGAACCCTGGTCTCCAGAGCCACAGTCTAGTGCTCAAACCACTACACCACGACATTAGGGACATTTTTTCCCCTTGAATAAATACCTCCTTCCCCCAAAAAGTACCAAAACTTCCCTAATCTCACCTGATGGGAGAATACTTTTGAAATGCTTCACTTTTACATTCAAAGATTTACATCTCAAGTAGAGGATTGGGGTGGGGGAGCTAAACAGCATAGGAATCATTCTGGTGGAAACTCAGCCCAAACCATTTGAGAAAACATTTTCCCTACTCTCTTTAAAGAATCCTCACTTCTTTTATCCATTGGTTTTGTTGCACATCAAGGCTTTTGTGGAAGACAGTTCCAGAGAACTTGGCATGCACGGTTAATTGTGAAGCTGCCACTCTCACTCCTTGTTTTATGGACCCGGAGAACAAACTATTTCCATGGTCCCCCATCAGTGAGACACTCTTGTTAGCCCCTCCAGAGGCAGCCTGGACATTTTGCAGCTCCTTTTTGTCCAGCATCACAGCCTTTCTGTTTGCTCCCCATTAAGCTTTTGTATGCCATATAGGAATTGCTTTATTGACATTTAAAGGTCTCTGTCAATCTGGTCTCACAAATCTTCATTATTTTCTGCCCTGAGATAAGCTTGCTAGATCAGAAAGAGAAATAGAATGAGCTGCCAAGCCCGTCACCCAAAACTTTACCTCCCTATGCTAATCACTGGAGCTCTATGAACTATTCTTTTGTTTAAAAAATGTTGGCTATAAGTGGGGCCTATAAATGATTTAGAATAATGGTAGTATGTTGTCTGGATTTTTTGGGGAGAGGAGAATCTATCATGCTTATGATTCAATGTACCAACTAGTGGGTGGGGAGACATAGGGCCAGAATCTTCTCAGGGAACACCCCTTAACATGTTACAGATGAAAACCAAGATCAAGGAGCTTTGGAATATGGTCAAGATGGCAAAAGCTATTAATAAGCCAAGGGAGGCTGGAACAGGATGCTTTTGCCTGTGTCTGCTGAGAAGCAAAAGAATCCTTGCCTTCCTGTCCTCTCCCCCTGTTGAATTAGTTGAGTGCAAACTATTTTGCACATAGAACTCAGTTTGCACCAGTTGAAGTAAGCTGAGAAGAAAGAAAGTAATTGGGCAGAGAAGAAAGAAACTGGGACGTTGTAAAAGCAGCTGGAAAAGCAGGATGACTGAGAATTAATTGAGACTGTCTCTGCTGAATCAGGACAGTTGGTGGGATATGCTAGGGTGCTACATTGAGCATGGAAGAAGCAAAGTTTGGAAAAACTGGCTGCTCAGAGCTGGCAGATTTTGTCTTCTTTCCTTCACTCATGCTGCATAACCACTGAAAAAGAGTAACTCTTAGCATAGTGATCAAAAAGGATTCCAGCCAACTTTACATGGACTTATGCCCAATCAAGCCATTAGTCAATCTAGTTCAGTATTATCTACTCCATCATTCCTCACCCTGGCACCTGCCAGATGTGTTGGATTACAGCTACCAACTTTGCCAACACCAATTGAGACTGACATGAATCACAGTCCAGTATCTAGAGGACACTAGATTAGGCAAGGCTGATCCACTCCATTGGCAGCTCTCAATCAAAGTTTCTAGCAAAAAGCAGTCTTTCCCATCATTTGCTACCTAATCCTGTTAAAGAGATCTTTCTTGAGGGTGTGGAACCTCAAACTTTTGGGCTTCCCTAGACATTCATACTCCCTTCCCCATTACACAACTTCTGGATGATTTTCTAGGTTTTATGAGGGTTTTCACTATTTTAAAAGGCTGAAATGACTTCCCTAAGGATTGCTGCTGGCACTTAAGATCTTTAAGTTAAAATATAATGGTGTTCTTGGACCCACCCGTCTTGCCCACCACTGGAGTGCAATGCCCCACAAAATTCCTCCAAATCACTCTGACCCTCTAGCTGAAAGAATTTCCCCCAATGACTGTGAGATCTTTTGCAAGCAAAGCATGTACCCTGCATGTAAGCTGCGCGCCTTATGTTTGAAGACGCTAGGGATACAACAAAGAACAGAAAATCTAACAAAATCAGACTCACTGAGATTAAATACACATGCACATCCTTCTTAAATCCAAGAATATCCACAGTGGTAAATTCTGATTAACAAAACCAGCCAAAACATCACTAATCATTATGCAAGATTTCAAAACTAAGACAAGGACTATTTTGACCCCCTTGGGATAAACATAAGCATCTGATCCTGATAGAAAACTGCAGGGAGTCATAATCCTCTACAACTGGAATGCAGTCGTAAATCACTAAAATAAAATGTTAAAATGGGTTTAAATTGCAATAAATAAGATTGGTTGGCAATCCAACACAGAACAGTGTTCCCTGGGGCCCCATGATGTACCGAGAAGGAAGAGGTTGGAAGAAATGGCACTTTGAGATGGTAATTCTACTCTTAGAGGTTCTTCCTTTTGCACGTCAGAACTTCCAGTGAAGTCCTTTGTGCAATTATTGGAAGCAATGCTTACCATATTCAGAGGGGTTAGTTCTCAAGGAAACACAGAGAGAACTGGAATTTTAATGAAACTTCTGGTATGCAGCATTGAGATCAATAGGAATTAAGAATGTTTACCCTCCAATCCTATGCAAATTTATTCAGAAGTAAGCATCTATTGCATTCAAGTACATTTGCTCTCATGTAAGTGTCCACATGACTGCTACCTTAAATTCCATTACATTGGGACCATTAGATACCTGCTGACAACAGACTTGAGGAAGAAAGGTCTCAGATGACAACTCTAGTTTTAACACTTTCACTCTAGAATTTACTAATTTTTAAAAAATATATCTTATTTATTTGTCTTGTGTTATTTACAATTGTTGTTGTTGTTGCATGCCTTTAAATCATTTGTGACTTATGGTAACCCCCAGGTAAACCTATCACGAAGTTTTCTGGGCTTGAGAGTGTGTGACACACCCAAGGTCAAGCAGCAAATCAAACCTTGGTCTTTAGTGCTTAAACAACTACACCACACTGGCATCCTTTCTCTCAATGAGCTTACACTGCCACAAGTGGGGTTCTACCTTCCTTCCTTGTATCACCAAACCAACTCTGTAAGACAGAATAGGTTAAGAAAGAAGAGAGAGAGAGAGAGAGACTGGCCCAAAGACACCCAATGGAGACCAGAACCTGAGTTTCCAAATCACAGAAGAACACTGCCTGGTCTTCATCAAAGGGTTGATATTCTGAGGATAAAAGCAGAGAGAAGGAAAAAAGCCATGTTGTCCTGAGCTCACAGGATGAAAAATGGAACCGTAAAGGAAACTAACACATAATGATGGCTCCTGAATCATATTTGCATCCAGTAAATCTACACTGACAGAATTACATGATAGTCTTGTCACATCACCCTTCTGCTGAATGTCAGCACTGTGTACCTGCCAACATGTTTGCTTATTGTCCCATTGTGCAATGGGTAATTTATTTCTTTTAATTTTATTTAAAGTATTTATACCCCACCTTCTAGACAAAAACATTCTCACCAGGGCAGCTTACACATGATTAGTCTGACAGTCCCTGTCTCAGGCTTAGAGGGAAGGGGGAAAGAATTAAGTTCATCAGATGCTGGGTGCACTTTTCTCAGAAGCCAGAGCCAGAGTAAAAGCAAAAGCAAAATCTGGAGGCAGGGACTCCCCTCAAGCTGTTGGGATCTAGGCTGATCTGCGTCTCCTACAGAGGCTAGAGAGATGGCAGCTGGAATGTGGAAGGAGAGGCTCTCATCAGCCACAGGGGCCCAAGCATGATGTCGCTGTGGCCCAGGAGTTTTCTCTTTCCTCAGTCAGAGGCCAGGGTGCAGTGGTTGTTTCTGCAGTTCCAGTGAACAAAGTGCCACACTGAAATCACTGGCAAGTAATCAGTGATCCAAAAATATGCAATTATACTGAATCAGTCTTTGAACAGAGAGCTAAGAGGTAGGAAAATCCAATGGATTCAGTGGCTCTGTTCTAGACTAAAGCCATTTCTACCCTACACTGTTACAGTGCTATTATTCCACTTCAAACTTCCTATGGCAGTGGTTCTCAACCTGTGGGTCCCCAGATGTTTTTGGACTTCAGCTCCCAGAAGCCCTGAGCATTGACCATAGTGGCTGGGGCTTCTGGGAGCTGAAGTCCACAAACATCTGTGGACCCACGGGTTGAGAACCACTGTCCTATGGAATCCTGGGGTTTGCAGTTGAGGGAGGGGCACTTAGAATTCCCAGCCAGAGAGCTCTTTGGCCTCAGTAAACTACAAACCCCAGAATTCCACAAGATGCTGAAAGTGGAATAATAGCACTAGAACAGTACACAGGCTGACCCTGCTTGCCTTCCAAAATCAGATGGGTAATGGTGCTTTTAAGTTATTTAGGAGAGATATAAATGCTACAGATAAAATGAAATTAATATTCTTACAAATAATTTTTCTATGGATGCTTTTGTTATGGCTTTCTGCACTGCCAAGGGGTTAGGATAGATGGACTTTGAGATCTCTTCCAACTCTATATATTTCAATGATTTATCTTGCTCTTAGGTCTAGAGGGAAGACTGTTAATGTTCACAAGGAAGAGCAGCTGCATTTCACACAAAAGGTGGAACAACTCCTCATTAAAAAAAGCTGAGAGGTGCATGTTGTGGAGGTGTATGTCTGCACAGGATTGCCACTTCCGTCTCCTGGCAGTGTTAAGAGGGAGTGGGGGTGGGAAGTCATCAGCAAAATGACACTTAAACAGATGAGGCTAGAGGGAAGGAGATGCGTAATGAAGAGGCTGGGGGAAAGAATTACTGTACTGTTCGTTCTTTCAAAGGCTTCCTTTGCCTCTTACTCAGCACTTCTTGAAGACATGGTCGGGAGTGGGGGTGGAAATGCTAATAAGTCACAAAGCTAAAAAAGGAGAGGAGCTCAGAGGCAGCACAGAGTTGCTTTGCTTGTCTTTCTTTCCTTCTTTCCTTCTTTCCTTCTTTCTTTCTTTCTTTCTTTCTTTTAATATCTTCAGGTTACTTCTCTTCCTCACCATCACCCCACCCTAGCTTGAGATCTGTTACCTACAACCCAAAACTAAAATTAATGCACCAACTGCACACATTCTTGGAGACGTCTGATCTGGCTACAGTGAAACACGCTTTGATGGCATCTCATTTTGATGGCCACAACACATGCTGCATGGGTCTGAATTTAGAAACTGGAAACTTCAGAGGGTCAAAATGCTATAGCCAGGCTGCTGACTAGGGCTGGTTACAGGGAACCCAGAACCATCATCGTGAAACAACTTCAGTGGCTACCAGTCTGTTTCTGGGTGGAATTCAAAGTACTAGTTAAGATACTTAAAGCCCTACATGGCTTGGGCCCAGACTATCTGAAAGACTGCATCTTCCTTGATGAGTCTGCCCAAGTTTTAAGATTTCTAGGAGAGGGCTTTCTCTCAGTCCCACCACTATCACATGTATATTTGGTGAAGACACAGGAAAGAGCCTTCTTGGTGGCTGCTCTCAGGTTGTGGTACTCTCTCCTATGGGTGACTCAGTTGGCCCCCTCTCTGTTGTCTTTCCATTGGCAGGCAAGCACCTTTTTATTCAGGCACGCCTTGGGAAGTTAAACTCATCTTGCAGAAGCATCTTTTAATGGAATATGCTGTGCTTTTATCTTTCCTCGTATTAGGGTTTAAATGTGTGTTTTAACTTCTGCGAACTTTGTGCTTTTAACTGAACGGGTCATTTGCTTGTTCTAAACTTTTGTACAATAAGACTTCAATTGTACTTTGTTTAAACTTGCTGTAAACCACCTTGGGTCGCAGGCTAGGATGAAGATGAGGCATACATTTAACAAACAAATAAATGAGAATAAACAAAAACTGCTAAACCTAGGTTCCTCTGCTTCTTGGCTTTCTACAGATCTAAGATGCACTTGTAAATAAGGACAGGTTATTAATAGTTCAACTGGAGCAATTGGTCCAGACCTCTCACTGGTACACGGTCTAATGCTGTTCAGTTGATTTTTATACAGTTTTAATGGTTTTAACTTTACAGAGTGTTTGTTTTTAAAATAATTTTTGTGTTTATACATTTTTTCCCCTGAAGTTTTTGTATAGTCTCCTATCTGTACTGTTCTTAATAATTGGAGAGCTGCCTTGGTTCTCATTATGAGAGAAAGGTGGGATATAAATTAATCATTAGACCTGGTCTAATAGTAGGGCTAGTATTGAATGACTTGTCTCCTCTGAGACCAAAGGCTACTCACAAATAAAGGCTACTCACAAATTTCCTCAGCCTTGATCAGAAAGGGTGTCTCTACACAAGGCAACAATCTGCTGAGAAAATGGATGCCTACCAGAAAAGGTGGCTTGTTTTTTTTTCCATTCTGGCAGGAAAAAAAAGCATACAAATTTTATTTATTTTTTTAGCAAAAAAAAAAAAACGGCACAGAAAACAGGGTATTTTTATTCTTTCAACAAAAAGGTTGGGTTCTTTGCACTATTTTTTTTTCTGCTGAATTCCTTCTCTCCACAAAAAAGTCTCTGAAGAATATGCAATCATTTTTGTAAGCTCTTCTATAGCTGATAAGAACTGTACTGGTAAGAACTGTTCAGACCTGAACATGCACATAAGGCATATGCACACACATGTACAAAGCAGACTTCCAACTTCAAATACTGAAGTTTTTGGTTCAAACTCCTAAGTCTGTTACAAAACCCTATGCAGTGAGAAAGTATAGTTTTCCTCCCTAGCTCCATGGCAACCTTAATACCAGCTCCCTTGGGCCAGATGCAGCCTAATCTAACCCCCAGGCCAGGTTTCCCTGCTTTCCAGATTGTCTATGACTATTAATAATATTATATGCCCCCTTTGTACTATCCCTGCAATCCCTTGCTAGACAGAGCCTTGCTCTGCCATTTGGATGAGGGAGAAGGAAAGCAGAAGTGCATAATCCCATTGCAAATTAAGGTCCTTCAGTCAATTTATTTGTCATGGCTATAATTTTTTTTCCAAAAAATAACCTTTCTGTTCAGTATTTCTCCTAGTACAAAAAAAGGTCAATTCAACAGATGAAAGAACAAGAGGAGGAGGCAGAAGGAGAACACAACTCAGAAAAGAGGGTGCACTAAAGCACTTGATTTCTTCTATCGTATCTCACACAGCTTCTTGACCTTTTCTCATGCACCCAATCCAGGTTTGATCCTATTTTTTATTTGTACTTTGCTCATGGTTTGAAGGAAAATATTAAAGTGGAAAGGCTTGGGAGATTTGGGATTTAGCTGAGGCTGGTAGAGAAACTGGGCATGTCTGACTAGCCAGAGAAATGAACTAGATATGGGAAAAAACGATAAGCATCATTGTAGTCCTACACCCCACCCCATATAACCTGAGAAGAAACATTTTCAGCAAAAGAAATCAGTAAGAATACAAGGATACATCCATCCATACCTTTATTTATACCCAATCTTTTTTCTCAAGATGGAACTCCAGGTAGCTTCCACAATCAGAAAAAAAAATTACAAACAGAAGTACAAGCATAAATTACATGATTAAAACTATTTAAAAAGTTGGGACTAACATAGTATTAGACTATTCACAAAATGAAAATCATTTTAAACATTGATTTTACAAGAATATCCCTTGGAATATTTAAAAAGAAACATAAAAGAGGTACAACTGTTTATCAGAACAAGTACATGTTACACAAGATGCCCAATGCACCCTTCATAGAAATGAGCATCATGGGGACCCATATCCTGGATCTCATTGTGGTGTCTATCAACTGTCCCTGGGGGCCCAGAAACACCAAAGATGGAAAACACTTGTGAAACTCAACCAATTACGTTCCTCTTGACAGACACAATGGCCATTTCCACACGGGCATATTGCCCACGCTAGAGCGACCTCTCCTGGAGGTCTTCTTCACCCTGGGTGTGCTAGAGCAGTTAAAAAAAGTGAGGTTCTAGACCTCAAACTGCTCTAGCGCAGCCGCGGGGGTGGCGCTATGAGTTTTATAAAAACCACCTTCGCAAGTGGTTTTATAAAACTCACCCGCGCTGCCCCATAGCAGCCCCCGGTGAAGAACTGCGAGACACGGTAGCGCGTCCCTGCAGATCTGCACGGGGGCGGGCTTCCGGCTGGCACACTGTCCTGATTGGCAGAGCGCCGCCGAAGCCGCTGGCCGCCATTTTGGGCGCCGCCGAGCGCCACCGAAATTCAGCGGCGTTTGGAACGGTGGATCCGCACTCTCCACAGGGACGGAGCAACCCGTTCGCGGGTAAGTTCTGCCCCTGCGTGCGCGGCCCCGTTTCGCCCCCCCCCCGTGAGGAAAGGGACAATGAAAAGACAAGGGAACAGCTTTGACATTACTTTGACAATACCTGCCTTTTATGAAGGCAGCTCTCCATTATTCAGAAGCACATCCAAAGCTTACTCTGCCTCACAAGTTGTTCTAGGGTCTACCTAAGACTGCCTGCATGCTCCTTAACAGATCAAGCTTCTGAATGTTTAGTATCAAAAGTAGAGATGTACATAAAACAGTAAAATCAACATTTTATGGTTCAGATGATCGACACAGCTATTAGCACTATATGTAAGGATCACAGCAATGCTAGAAACATGGGCCATAGCTCACCACTCCCCGAGCTGAATACCTGAAGACTGCTGGCTTGAGCTGGAACCTGAAATGCAACATGGTCTGCTGAGCCTTCAAGAAGTCGAAAAGAGGCCAAGCTCCTTTCTGTCTCTCATAAGCAAGGTTCAATGTTTCACATGATTTGCCCCCTATACATGTTGAGCAATGAAACCTGAGCATGTGTGAACAGACACACAAGCCTAATAGTTCAGTAGGGAAGGCTACATCAACAATAACAAATGAATAAGGAAAACCTGGATAGATCACAAGCAGGGGGAATAGAAATATGATTATTTCCTTTTCTCACTAAGGAATTGGAGTAGGAGGGGAAGCTAAGATATATGATAATCAGGACATGCCTCAGTTGGAGGAATCCCTCAGTAATGTTCCTTGGTCTACTTTTATCATAACTTTTCAAGGACTCCCATTGTCCTATTTTTGCCCAGATGCAAAATATTTCTTTCCTCCCCACAACCACGAGCAATCATGTACCTACACAACTTCTCCCCGTCTCCCCTCTTTTTCCTTATATTGACATAGGTAGATTTTCTCCTTCATCTCCCCATCTTCTCTTCTCTTTCTTTTTTAGGCACTTTGAATTTCTTGACCACTTACTATCCGTCAGTTGAACTGTTGATGTTGTTGTGTGCTTTCCAGTTGTTTCCAACTTATGGCAACCCTAAAGCAACCTATCATGGGATCTTCTTGGCAAAAAAATTATTCAGAGAGGGTTTGCCATTGTCTTCCTCTGAGGCTGAAAGAGTGTGACTTGCCCAAGGTCACCTCGCAGACTGAGGCCTGGTTTCCAGAGTCATAATCCAGTGCTCAAGCCACTACATCTCACTGGCGCTCAAAACAGTTCAATATTCCCAATATTTGACATGTGGCAGGGACATGCCCAAACCGGGACACATGTGCCCAAGCAACATCAGAGTGTGATCCAGATGGCAACAGTGATTAATGAGAAAGAAAGCACATAAGCTAGAAGATGCTGCAGCAGGTTTTTTTTGCCTCAGTCTATAGGGAAGGTTAAGATTCTGTCCCATCATCTCCTCCTCCCTGCAGAGTTACTTGTGTGCAAATTAGTTTTGCCTGTTAAACTCAACTTGCAGCAATGGAAGTAATCTGAGAATGAAAAGAGAAAGTGGAAGGAGGAGAGAGAACTGGGACATTTTGAAAGTGGGATGACAGACAGTCAACTGGGACTCTTCCTGCCAAAGAGATAGTTGGAGGGTATGTTGTTGCATCCATTTATACAGGTCAGAGGTAGGGCTGGCTCAGCCAACCTTCCAGGATACAGTGTGTCTGGACAGTTCCCCAATGTCTAAGTCTCGTCTACATCAGCAGGAATCCCCCTAAGTGGATATACGAGTGGGAGCAGGCAGCTGAGAGACCACAGGCTGTCATTTAAAATTTCTCATAATAACCAAATTGGCAGTTGTTTTAGGGCTGCACAGGAAATTGTGTGACTCAATGGCAATCTATGCATTCATTCATCCATTCATTCAATCTCTCTCCTTTCTCCCAATACGGGAACCGAGGCAGCTCACAATATGAGTCAGAACAAAATACCATTAAAACAATGGATAATAAAACCCTCTTTTAAAAAGCCACTCATATTAAAAATATCATTTTAAAACAGTTTTAAATGGCTGTTAAAATGATGAGAATACAACACATCACAATTAAAAGAGCTTTTACATCAGGCATTCAGCACTCAAAGGCCTGAGTGAACAGAAAGGTCTCCACTTTCTAGTGGAAAGGATGCAGCATACCCAGCTTCCTGCAGGAGGGAATTTCACAGTTTGGGAGCAACCACTAAGAAGACTGCCTTTTGCGTCCTCATCAAACACGTCTGTTACGGTGGCAGGACCACAAGGAAGACCTCCAGTAAGGATCTTAAAATCTAAGCAGGTCTCATCAGAGATTTCTGCATCTGTCAAACTTCACCTGAAACCACTCGTTTCTCATGCCTTACACCAATATTTCTTTTCATATTAAAAAAAAAAGGCTTGATTTTTCCCCATCGGAAGTATGCTGTTTGATTTTGCCTGAGCCTACTAGAAAGGACAAGATTCTGGATCCTTCTTTCTTCCCCTTTTCGACTCTAGGCTCAGTTTGCAGCAAATGAAGTAGGCTGAGAACAAAGCGGGTTTGTAGGAGGAAGAGAGAGAAACTGCAACAATTTTAAAGCACCTGCAAAAAGTGGGATGACAGAAGATTAATTGAGACTGTTATTGCACAATCAAGACAGCTTGAGGGTATGACTGAGATGGCCTCAGGGGGTGGCAAATTTGCATTAAAACAAGTCACAGGAGGCTCCACATTTTGTTTTACCCCCAACCCAACATGGGGCTTTACAAATCTGGAAGAGGACCTGTTTGTTTTCAGGTTGTCTGCAGCTCCACAGTGGGTCCAAAAAGGGGGGCAGAAAATTGACCCACAGGGCCCTGGAATATCCCTTCCCTGCTTTAGGTATTGGGGGGAAAAACCCAGAGAACTCTAGAGTCTCAACAAACTACAAACCCCAGGGTTCCATAGGATGCAGTTATGGCAGTTCAAGTGGAATCACAGTGCTATAACTGAGTAGTGTGAAAGGGTCCTAGGGGAGAAAAAAAAGAATTAAATTCTCCCGCTTCTCAAGCTATCCTCTTTACTTCATTTCCCACCTTTCCAATGATCTAACCCTTTTGAAGTCACAGTGTCTGAAGTACTATTAGTGTCATACCCTCCAACATTTCACAGATGAAAACTGGAACATGTATGGCTGAGTAGCATGGTAAAGATGGGAAAAGAACAAACAATGCAAGAGAGGCTGCAGAAGTTTGCTTTTGTCTGAGTCTATCAGGAACGGCAAAATTCTTCCCTTTCTTCTCCTCTCCCTCCCTGCCGAGTTAATTGATGCAAGTACTTCTGCACTTTGAATTCAGTTTGCTGCAACTGAAGTAAGCTGAGGACAAAGAGGGAAAGCATAAAGAAGAGAGAGAAACTAGGACCTTTTAAAAGCAGATGAAAAAGTGGGGTGACAGAGGATTAACGGCACTCCTCTTGACAAACTTGAAGAATTGGAGGGTACACAGAAGCCGAGGGCCTCATCAGAAGGTCTTCTTCTTGGTGTTCCAAACTTAGTGGAAGGAAATTACATTTTCCAAATACTTGAGGGACTTGGAAGATGTTGCAAAGAGGTTGAAATGTAGTACAATTGCTTGGTACTTGGTACTATGTCTCTGGGAGCTTGTACCTCCCTTTCACATACTTGGTTGGTTTGTCACAGGAAAAAAAAAATAGCAGCAATAGTGGTGCAATCCATTGCCTCATAAAATTTGAAGCAGCCCTCACTTGCCCATCAAAACATGGACTGATACATCTGTTTCCCCCTTGCCTCACATGAACCAAAGCAAGACAGCTCGCTGCTGAAACCAAACACGCTCTTTTACATCCTCCACAAAAAGAAAGAGAGAGCTTTGTAAACAATATTATTTTTAATAAAATCCCAGTTTGGCAGGCCAGCTGTTTGAGTGTCTGTCTTAATTTAATCAGAGTATCTGTTCTCGCCAGCAGCGATCGGGCATGAAAAGCATTAGAAAGAAAATCGAGATACGGGTGGAGAGCAAGGATGAAATTATTTCTGTAGCAAGCAGTTTTGGAGCCAGAATCCAAACAGCAAAGCAGGTCAGATGAAGCCATTTAGCTTCCTTTTGCTCCCCTATCATCCTCAAGCTGGACAACACATGCTTCTCCTCATTCTGTCTTGTTTCTTGCTCTCCACGCCCAAACCCTGGATCATTTTTCCATGCCTTCTTCTGTATCTGGACTCTTCTTCATTCTTACCACAAAAGGCTCCTCATGAGGACTGTCTTCATAAACTAAAACACATTGAGCCAGATGTTATGTAGTGGGGAAAGTGAGGTCACCGAACCCCACTTTTGTCCCAAAACTATGCAGACTAGCCCTGCAAGCACACGAAACCATGCAAAAATACACCAACACCAAAGGCAGCCTAGAACCCCATACTACCCTCAAATATGTCCATTTTCCTCTTATGTGCTTGTCACTTCCTGTTGCCATTTTCAGCGAGACTCCAAAGGAAACCTTGGACTTGCTGCAGAGGAGAGATACTGCCCCCGGGGCGGGGGAATGGTCCCTGGCCATCAAGACCATTGCCTACCTCTGCTCTAAACACAGCATTTGGGAATAAATATCATATATTAATGCCTCATCTGTTTATGGGGGCTAAGCAAGGCTTAGCCAAGGAAATATATAAAGCTCTAATCTAAAAATCTTAAAATTGACATGATGTCAAGGAATCTTAGCACTGCATGTTTTGATAGGATGATAGAGTTCAAGGGACCGAACATGCCTAGGGATGTCAGTGGGACTCATTATGAAGAGCATAATGAAAGACCTATCATGTTCATATCCTGGTCTTTCTCCAGTAACTCTGACCTCCATTATAGTATATTTCAATCATCTCTTAAAGCAGAGAACTGTCCTACAAAATTCAAAAAGCCAAACAAACACATTCTGAACATTGGTCTATGAAGAACAATCACATTGATTCAAGTGGACTGAGGAGACCATGACTACTCTAACACATCATCACACAGGTTAGCACTCAATGTGTCCAAGCCTCCTTAGATCAAGCAACAAGCCCTTTCTTCATCCAAGGTGGAAATGAGAAGTGGGCAACCTTTCAGATACCTCTGGGTGTTCATAATTCATGTCTCCCACACTTCGCTACCTGCCATTGTCACTGAGACTAAGGGAGTCTATACCACAGCTTGTAGTAGCTAATATTGCTCAGTGCATGGAGCAGACAAATAAGATTCACCCACAACCAAGAGCCAGCATGGTTTACTGGTTAGAGCATTGGACTAGGAGTCTGGGAGACCAGGATATGAATCCTCACTTAGCTATGGAAACCCACTGAGTGGCCTTGGTCAAGTCACACTCTCACAGCCTCTGAATAAATCTTGCGAAGATAATGCAAGTTAGAGTTGACATAAAAGCATATAACAACAGCACTAATCAGGGTGCCCTAAACAAATCGTATTCACCCCAATCCCTTGTGGATGACCAGTTAACATCTTATTATTGCAAAGGGAGAGAGCAATAAATCATAGAATCATAGAGTTGGAGGAGACCACAAAGGCCATCCAGTCCAACCCCATGCCATGCAGGAATACACCATCAAAGCATTCCCAACAGATGACCATCCACCTCTGTGTAGAAAACTCCAAAGAAGGAGACTCCACCACACTCCGAGGCAACGTATTCCACTGTTGAACTGCTCTTACTGCCAGGAAGTTCTTCCTAATGTTTAGATGGCATCCGTTTTCCTGAAGTTTGAAGCCAATGTTCCATGTTGTAGCCTCTGGGGTAGTATGTTTAAATATTTAAACATAGCTATCATGTCACCTCTTAACCTTTTCTTCTTCAGGCTAAACATACCCATGTTCCTAAGCCTTTCCTGACAGGGCATGGTTTCCAAGCTTTTTACCATTTTCTTTGCCCTCCTCTGGACATGTTCCAGCATGTCAATGTACTTCCTGAGCTGTTGTGCCCAGAACTAGACACAGTATTCCAGGTGGGGTCTGACCAAAGCAGAACACAGTGGTACTATCACTTCCCTTGATCTCAATACTATATTCGTATCGAGTATAAAATTAGTATGCAGAAAAGGAAGAAACTCTGGTAAAGATGAGTCAATCTTTACAAGGTGTGCACTTGATCTTCCCACTGTTACTGTAGTTTCTAGTCTGAACTTGTGGCATATTAGATATCATTTGATATCAAGAATTTGGCCTTCACTACCCATTCCTCTCCATGTTCTTGGGAGACCCCCAGACAAGCATGCACACAGGCACGGTCGAAAATAGCTGAACCATTCAAAACCAACTCAGGTAGGCCACTATTTGCCGGACTCCAGCTTCAGGAGACCTCTAGGCAAGTACTTTCTTAAGATCACATTATGTATGTACGCTGTTTACAAAAGATCCTCTGCCCCGAGCAGGCAGCTTGACGAGCCAAATACTCAACTGTCAAGCACTCCGCGTTTGCATACTGGCCACTCTATTGACAACACTGTCATAATTCAATCATGCAAAATACTGACCTTTCAGAGGCTTTGTCTCCAGCCCGAAACCCATTGTATTCCCCAGGAATGGACTAGCCTACAGGCACATTTTCCCCTATAAGACCCCCTGATTTTGAGCGCTTCCTCGGATCACTCCGACTTCCATCCCGCCTTGCTGTCACTCCGTTCGATGAGCCTTCCCCTCAGCTCCACGTGCTGAGAATCTCCACTTCTACTGATTTTTCTTCAGACTACCTGGGCTTCAGGACAGGTATAGTATTTCCCATGCAAAAACTCCTCTTAAAACCCTCTATCCAACTCCTACCTTTCTTTCTTAGGTCTGTGTGAGTGTGTTTGCATACACATGTTGTGACTGTGTTAACAAAATAAAGGAAAACAATTCTAATTTTACTTCTGTTTGCTCGTTGACTCGGCCTGATCCCGTAGACATTGGGTTCAAGACCTCGCTAGGTTGCCCTGCCTCTTGTATTGCTTAGCTTGTGCTCTGCTAATTCCCATTCCCCATTGTGAGCACATTGAGATGTCCTCCCGGGACCCCAGAAATCAGGGTAACACCACCCTGTAGTAATGTGGAAAACTGTTCCTTGTGAGAAGTATAAATCCCTTCCTGCAATATAACTAGACTATGCCATACTCACCCACAGACTTTCTCTTCCTCATTACTTCTTGATATCATTAGGGTTGCACAGCTAGCCTATGGCACAGCCTTCATTACTACTTCACTCAGGGCTGATAGTTCTAAAGGCTCAACTGAAATGCCTCTAGGAAAGCAGGGAGTGTGCCATTACTGCAGTCAAATGTCCATTGCTAAAGCCATCCTAAGGTGATCCCCCCAATGACACATGTTACAAATCAAGACCCAGCCTCTTTGCCCTGTTTGTCACTTCTATCATACCTGATCCATAGAGCTTAGAGGATAGAAAATGTTAATCAAAATAAACATAGTATTAATAAGCTGCCAATTAGCATTACATGACAAACAAATCAGCCACTATTTGCTGATGTTTACTAAGGGTTAGGGAATCTCTGTGAAAATCACTTACTGCATTTCAATATTTTCAAACTATGTACTAGGTAGCAGTCATAAATGCCACCAGTAAAGCAAATATGTGGCTCAGCAGTGTGAAGGAATTAATTAGTATTTAATTGCTTTAAAAATTGCTGGAAGTTCTTTTGCTTTCATTAATCACTTTTAATGACTGCTGTAATTACAAGTCATCTTCTCTCTTTGGGTGGTCGCTGCTGGGACTTGAACCACAACCCCCTCCACGCAGACAAAGAAGAGATCTACTCAGTGAATGTTGTGGGGGGACAGCTTACCATGAGCTCTTCTGAAGAACTGCACAACAAATTATGTTGCCAGTGGAGCTTTCAGAATTTTGATGGGAGGACTGATATGGGAAATTAAGTACATATATAAGCTAGTTAAAAGGTTAAAGGCTGTGCTGATACTGGACGCTGGACCAAAGCTACTCACAATTTTTTATTATAGGGCAGAATGCTTCAATTTTGAATCATTCTTGACAACATAACTTCTGAAAAGGTTTGCCAATTTGTTTATATTGCCCTCACTTGCTGATACTTGTCATTGAGAGCACGTGAAATCAGATTCTACATGATGGATCCAAATCTTGCATAGGCATCATGGCATCACCCTATGTTTTCCACAATGACCCCCACTGGATAGCGTCACTAATGTGCCTATTCTATAAATATGGGTTATCTCTGTCAGTTGCTCTTGAGGGCTTAGAAACATCTTTGTGGTATATAACCCCAGTAGGCAGTTCCTATCATTAGGTGATTCCTGACTGAGTTGAATCAAGAGAAGAACATATTCAAGGAGAAAATGGGATAAGGATGCAACGGAAACAGTTGCACAAGGTAATTTTGAAGAAATCATCACTTTCATATCAAATAACCAAAACTGGTGAATAATTCCACACAGACCCACTAGGTACATTGTCCAACGATAACAAGCAGCTAAGGCCTTGAACAGAACTTCAGTACACCTATAATGGACATCCGATTTTTCACTGCCAGAAATCTGCACTCACATGACATCACTATAATGCACATCATTATAATGCACAAATTTAAAGAGATGTAATTGTGACAAGACACTATACATTACTGAAAAAGCAATACACAATGAGGATTGCCAAAGCCCAGATCCACCTTCCTCAGTCTAAACCATTTCTTCTGGTCCAGTCAAATCCCAATTGCAAATACACACACACCAGATCATAAATGTATATATGAGAGTGTATGTGATATTGTGTATGTGTGTGTATGTATGTGTGTGTACACACACACACACATATATGAATATGACTGATCCTTGGTCCATCTTTCCACCAGTTTGTCTGGTCTTCTGGCTTTCAGAACTGTTAGTCCTACAAAATCATTCAATTTAGTTTTTGAAATCTTGCCATTTTTCTTTGGCTCACTGAAATATACATTTTTTTAAAAAATGCAAAGAAACAGGTGCTGTTTCTATGAAAACTTACAAACTAATCTTTTTTTCCCCCTCTTTCAGAATGCCTTCTCCAAGGTGAGAAGGGCAACTTGGAACAAAACCAATCCTGGCACACCAAAGAAGTCATTTGCAGTTGGGGGGTGGAGAGAGGGAGAAAGAGAAATACAGGAATGCTAAGAACCAGGCAGTCTTCAACCCATCTGGCAATAAAATGAAGAGATCTATCTGCACCGCCTGGAAGAGATATCTGGTTAATGAGGAGATGATGCATTTTTCTAAAGCATCTGTCTCTCCTAAAAGATAGAACCAAAAAAGCAACCGTCTTGTTGTTCAACAAAAATGCTTCTTTCCATTGATCTTTTTTAGCTTGCCAGCACTGTGGAGGTCAAGAAGAAGCTCCTAAAAAGCTTTCAGCTTTTCCACTAACATTATTCCTTACCCAACAGACATCTATCAAGTACCACAGCTTGTTTTGGCTTTTTTTTTCAATCTTCTATGTGTATGCATACATGCACATGTCCCAAACCATTCAGTGACATCTGCAAGTCTCCAAGGTGGATGTAGGATTTCCAACTAGTCAGAAACCCATAAAATATCTTGCGATATTTATGCTGAGTGGCAGAGCTTGAGAAATGTCACTTTTTTGTGGTCTATAGTTTCCAAAACCCACCAACCAGTAGGATTCTGGAGAGGATAGTCCCAAAACTAACTTTCCCAAGCTCCATCCAATTGCCATAACAAGGAAACAAGCAAACTCAGCTTTCTCCAGTTTTGTGATGGGCTCCACTATAGATTTTGACTGTGTTCAACTTCTTTAACTAGGTGTCAGATGATATTTCAAAGAACTGGCAACCCCCCTTAGGCCTTTTCTGCACCCTACCTTGTCCTGTTGTGTTCCGATGGCGATCCTGGCAGCATTATGAGAGCAATCCCCTCTCCACTGGACCGGCTACCTGCCAAAGGAAGTGCAAAGGACACACCTCTTCCTTCCACTGCACAGTTGGGCACTGTCCTGGTTGCACTGGGGCAGGAGGCACCTCCTTTGTGTTTCTGGGGCTTTCACAGGTCAGGTAAGTGTGGGATGGTTGTGTGACTGTTGATGGGGATCACACTGCCTGGTGACAGGAGAAGGACAGGACTGCAACAACATCATGCAGAAGTATCATCGTGGTCCTATTCCTCTCCTGTCCCCATGTCGGGATAACAGCGTCTTGCAGAAAGGGCCTTGGTTGGATGTTTCATTAAAATATGATACTTCACCTTTACACTGACTGCATATCCCTTCTTTCTTCCCATTTCCTTTCATTTAGTCTCCACCTTGGCCACTCTTCTTGAGAATTCCTTCTATGGTAGGAGTGGACTAAGTGTACCTCCCACCCGATGCTGTTGAGCTACAACTCTCATCAGCCCTAGCAAGCATTCCCAATGCTACAAAATGCCAGTGGTTGCAACCATATATGGAAGAGCACACTTTGGGGATTCTTGTTCTACAGAGTTTCAACCTTTATTCCCTAACTCCACAGCTTTTTTTTTCCTTCTCAAGGTTTATACTACAACATCTATCTAGTCATGCCTGGGCCCTGCTGTTTGCACTGCTACATATATGAGCAGCTCCATCAATGGCAGCCAGAGGTGTATTAGCTTACCCGACCATGATATAAAGGCAGCACAGCCAATCCTGGGTTTGCTTAAAGAAGTTAACAATTTTATACCCATCCATATCCATTGTTAGAAACTCATTCATGATAAATACGTACTGATCCTTCTTTCTTTTTTTATTTTTAGAGGAGCAATGGAGGTGGAAAAAATGCAAAAAATCAGAATGACTCTTAAATCCAAAGTTCAGCGTTTTCCTGTTTTATGACATGAAGTAGCAAAATATGATCTACCTTACATCTACCACTGAAGATCAGCCTGAAAACTGAACACAGACATTGAAAAAAAACACCTTATTATTTCAATGTGTATGTGTGTGTGTTAGAGAGAGAGAGAGAGAGTGAAGGAGTGAGTGAGAGACAAAAGTTTTCAATCCCTATGGCTACGGCGAAAAAAAATTGAAATATGTTGGCAAAAGTGTGAAAGGGATGGAAGCAAAACAATCCAATAAATAGAAACCCACACATTTATTCTCCAGCAATCATCATTTCAGTGATTTTTTAAAAATGTTTTCCACATTTGAGAATAAAAATATTGTACAATAAGCACATGCCAACCAACTGGAGCTTGGCACTTGTCATGTTCATGTAAAGTTATATAAATGCAGCTACTTACAGACAACTATGCAACACAAGCTATATGCAAGTTTTGTGTACCAATGAGGACGGTACCAATCAGGACGGTACCAATTTGTGTACCAATGGGGATGGAAGGAACCAACAGTAAAAGCTCCCCCTCGGCCAGCCCAATCACTGGTGAGGCCCCCGCCATCTGGGGATGAACCATAGGCCCAGGGCCCACCACAGAAAACCATTCTAGGGAAGGAGGAGGGGCAATTCAACCCTCCTCCCACCTGTGAGGTGGTCCAACCTGACAAAGGCCCACACATGTGGCCACCTGAAAATAAGGCAGAACTTCAGGTAAATCAACAAGAGAGAAGGGGGACACCACGGCATGAAAAATATGATGGAAGTAAGCTGGGAGTGTGGAGGGGAACAAGGATGAAAAGAAATGACACTCTTGGACCTGGGCATGACCATCACCACCCAGTCAGGCCCCACAGCAAACCATCTGGAGTCTCTGAGCCATAAAATCAAGAGAGACCATGTGCAGGGCTGGCAAAAATGAAATAGTCCTTCACTCTGTTCTGTCACATGAGGCATCCTGGCACATACTGTGCCAGTCGCATATTGGTGGGCTCATCCAGAGAGGTCATCAAACCCCTCTTCTGCAAGCAGTGTCGAGGCTGCACATGTTTAGATAGGTATTCTCAGTGGTCTCTTCATTTCTGACTTAGGGCACACTCCTCTAGGCACACTAAGGTAACAAGAATTCACATTTGGCTTAGTGAAAATTACTTTAGAGTAGACATCCATAGGCTTGCACCGTAAGCTACTTTCCTGCCCAACAGTGCAACAGACATCACCCATCTCCTTCCCTCAATATTCCTCTGATTTCTTGGATGGATGCATTTACATGAAGACCAATAGTGTAGTGCAGTCAAGGTCTGTAGGCTCAATGCACTGGGACTTTTTAAATTAGCAGTGATAATCATGTCCTATCCCACTATCCATACTTTTCCTGTTCCCTCTGAGCTTAATTTCCCCCCTCACAGTAGAGATGGGGAGGAAGGCTTTCTCAGTAAAAAAGTGAACTGTTGTGAGCTCTCCCTGTTGTAATCTAAAGTATTTTGAGGTGACTTCATCTTAAGTGGACATGTTAAGACTTGTTAGCTTGACAAAAAACATGACCCCTGGTGGAAATAAAGGCTGCCAGGACCACTTGGTTGGCATTAAAAAAGAAAAACACAGCTGTCTATTTTCGAGGTGGGTGGAAGTTGTCTTTTCTTGGGGCTCTGGCTATGAAGATTAGCATGAAGATCACCCACGGTTGAAAATCTAACACTATGCCACTGATGAAGACTCATGATTGATGTGTCACTGCTTGGCATTTCTGTGTGTCAAAGACCAAAGTGGCAACATCTTTGAAGGACCCCAAGCAGAGCTTTAAATCTAGACACTATTTCCCTCATGTTGAGCTTCTTCTAATTAGCAGGACACATTTCTGCTTTCCTTCTGGTATGGGACTGAACCTTCCCATTTCTCGTTTATTCCATTCTCTGAACTAATTGCCAAGTTCCTGCACCCTGGTGCTGTTCAGGAAGATTAGTATTGTGAAGGGCGGGGGGAAGAGGAAAGAGAGATAATACAATCTTCTCCCCCTCCCCAGACCCACAAGCAGATGAAAGAAGAGCCCAAAAAGATGTGTATTTGACTCTCAAACATGCTCCTTCAAGTCTCCCTCTGCAGTACTTAAAGGCGTTTCCAAAGCAAGGCTTCATGAATGCTAAATGAACACCGGGCCTTGTTCCTTCACCACAAGAAAGGGAGAGGGAAGGGATGGTGGGGGGAAGCCTTATCTTTTATATACAATATTTCCTTTATGGCTGACACTGTGCATCACGCATTTCTCCTATCAGCCTCACTTCAGACACAAATACCGACCTTCACAAAGTCACAGTGAAAGCTCTGGCTCATCAGAGCTGGGAAGCATCTCTTACCAAGGGAGCATATAGTAGACACAAACTCAGACGGGCCAGAAATCATAGCACAGCTTTAATTTGCTGAAGGTTTACCATCTCTTTTATGGAGTTTTATGGAGTGGTAGCAGATCTCATAAATTAGCAAAATAAACTTGGAAAAGGGAAGGGACAGGGAGCTCCCTAAACTTGCTGCACATCTAAGCAACCCATAACAGACAATTTCTACTATATTAACTAATATGACAAGAGCATATGGTCACTAACAATCTAAAAGACACAGTTTTAGATTTTACTCTTTCAAGAAAGACTCCTTGGTGTTTATGCCATGGATCCTTAATGCCAGATGTCTCCAACCAGGCATCCTCCAGGTGTGTTGGAATGCATCCCTTCATCATGCCCACCTAGCATGTCCCATGCTTTCTGGGCGTTATGGGAATCATAGTCAAACACATCTGGCAGGCACGGGGTTGAGGAAAGCCATTCTGCATGTTGTAACAAATTGGGAACTCACTTAGGCACATTGATCGCAAAGATCAAGGATGGACAGGGGCAGTGTTCTAGAGTACACACACTCAATTCAGGAAGCTATAGCTAAGAAGGATTGGGCCCAAGGGTATAGCTATAGGAGTGGGCTAAATGAGGACATTGTCACCCCATAAGAACTCTGCCCCCCAATTCAGTCCCCAAATGTATAGCATTGCAGTAACTTAAAATTTCATCTGAGTGTTTAGAAACACAGTTTAAGCGTTCAAAGAAAAGGTGCAGACAAAGGTAACAAGAGAACAGGGGCACAGCAAATAGAAGAGTTCTGGTTACGAATGATTCTCAGTATCTCACTCTTTGTAATTCTAGAAATATGGGAAGTGAAGGAAAATTTCATGGAGGGGCAAAATTCTTGTTTAAAAGAGTGGCAATGCCCTTATTTTGCCCTCCAGTACAAGAGCTACACCCCTGGTTGGGACCAGTTAGGCCAAAGTGATCGCAATAGCATGTGAATTTCTATACTGCTTATCAGCTAAGTGCTCTCTAAGCTGTTTACAATGTGTTAGCTAATTGTCTGCAACAAGCTGGATACTCATTTTACCAACTGTGTAAGGATGGAAGGCTGAGTCAACCTGGAGCCTGGCAGGATTGAACTCACAACCTTGTGGCTGCAGTACCGGCATTTAACCACTGCGCCACCAGGGAGTACCCAGTAAGCAAGTCGGAAAGTAAGTCTTCCAGAACAGAACTAGGACAACTTCGGATTGCTGCAACCAGAGTGGAAAATAATACCAGCCTAAATGGACCTATGGTTTGCCTTATCATAAAGCATTTTTATATAACGATACAAAAATACTTTTTCTCAGTATCTTGCAAGATTGGGCTGCAGCTGCCAGAAAACAACACAGGTATAACATTTTGTGAACATCAGTAGACTAGTCTGGGCATGTGCTACTTCCTCCCAGCTTCCGAAATTTCTACTAGTGCATTCTTCAGTTCTCAGACATTCTCATCTTCAACTGGACACACAATAAACTTGAGATAGAACACTAGATTTTTTTTTTCTCTGTCTATGCTGATGATGGGAACCACTTGTTCTCTATGAAGCCTATCTAGTCCTTTTTTTTTTTTTCCCCTTTCAGAAAGTGACCAACTAGTTGCTTGTGGGAAGCCCACCATCCGGACATGAGTTTAACTAGATCTTCTTGAATGAAGATGTTAGTCTCAATTAGATGAGTCCTACTGAATCTGTGGAACTTGTATAAATGCTCATATACCGAGTTAACATTCAATGGGCCTACTCTAGTTGGGATTAACAATAGCCCTCTGTTTCACATTCCCTTTGGATGTGATACATAGAGGTCATATAGAGCCATCTTGACTTGGTAGCATGTGATGTTTCCTGCTGCAGGAATGTATCTAACCCCCTCTTAAACTCTTTGAAGTTGGAACCCGCACTGTATCTTGTGGCAGTGAATTCCACTTTCTAGCTCTGTGCTGGCTGAAGAGTTACTTCCTTTCATCTGTCCTAAATCTCCCACAATTCAGCATCAAAGGAGGGCCTTAAGTTCTAGCACACAAGGAGGGAGACAACCTAGTCTCTACTCACTATTTCTATACCATTCATGCTTTCATGCTTACACTTCTATTAGTTTTTTCTTTATTCTCCATTTGTTCGTAAGTTGAGCAACCCAAAATATTGTGATATTTCCTCCCAGAGGCCTTGTTCCACTCCCTTGACTATTTTGGTTGGCATTTTCTAAATGTTCTCTATCTACAACCCTTCCTTAGATACAGTGACCAGAATTGTACACAGTATTCCAAATATGCCTGCACCATAGGTTTGTATCAATGCAGTAAAATATAGACTATTTTTGTTCTTAGCCTCGTTTACTAAGGATTCTCAAGATCCTTTCCTTAGTTAGTGGGATGATGAAGGGGATGATGGAAACTATGACATACTTATAGCATGGTGCAGCAAATGAAACACCCATCCTAGATCAAGCATAAGGGTGTTGTGAGGCTTAATTAGCAAGAGCACACAACAGCACTTAAGAGCTTGTTAACAGGTACATAATTGCTAAATATCATCATGATTGCTTCGGGAGGTACAAGGGGCTGTTACAGTGATGAGAATGATTGACATTCCCTATGTGCCTTTTGTGCAATCAGACTGACCCTTAAAACACTTGATGATAAATTAATCAATGCATTGCAGTAATTTATGCATGGGATTTCAAACCTGTTTGCAAAGTCAGAATTCATTGCATTATCCTGATTTACCCAGTAGGGAAACGTAAATAACTTATGAAATGTACCATCCCAAAATGGATGCTACATGTGTATTAGCTTGGATGACTTTAAAAAGCAAATGAAATACATTTATGGATATTTATGTACTTTAATCTGTTGTTCCACATCTTGATCTATAGGGAGAGGTGATTAAGAAACAGCAACAGCAGCGAAGGAAGAGGAAATGAGAAGATGAGGTGGACGAATAGCCATTAGCCTGGATAGTGAAACAGAATGCCCACAACCTTCGTTATTTATGCACTAGTGATGTCCAAACCAGCACTTATAAATGTTCATTTGTTGGCCTGCGGATCCCATACTGGCTGAGAAATTCTGTACATTGCAGCGCAAAAAGAGAAATTTCCAAGCTCCGGTCCTGACTGGATTACTGTAAGGTTCTTTTCAAAATACTATCAGTGGAAGAAATTATTATACACTTACAAAACTAACTACATACTGCAGGCTGCCTGTCCTACAAAGGCACCCTGACTTTGGAATTCTCTCTTGTGATTGGCACCTGGAGAAACTTGTGGGGGCCAATTTCCATATGTATTTTACCTATCATTTGTATTTTTAAAACATAAAACCTATAACACACTATGCTGCATTAGCAATCATAGCAACAAAATGGAATATCCACGACCAGAGGCAGTATATCTCTAAGCCTCCAGTGCTGCTCCATTTCCCAAAAATGTCTGCATATTGTTAGAAACAGAGTGCTGGACTAAAAGACACTTTGTTATCACTTCAGTGCTGCTAGAATCACTTATCTTGGCACCATCCCTTTAAAGCCAACTAGACAGGACCTTGCTTGTTTAGTGATGAGCAACCGACAGCCTTTGGGTTCAGCCTCGTGTAAGGAAGACCACCAACTGGCTCACTGGCCATGAAACACATCCATAAGCCTGCTAATTGCCCTGCCCGATGTAAATAAAGTGATTAAGCAAGAGATGTTATAGGTAAAATTAGAAATGTGCCCATGGAAAGGAACAGGGAAGGGAGTACCAACAATCTGAAAGTCTCACCAGTATATTAATGTTCGCACCAAACAGCAGAAGTCAAATAATTCCTCCTGCGCCCCACAGAAGGTGGGAAGATATAAAAGATAGAACCGTAACCCCCAAGCAATTATTTCTAGTCACACATACATGTTTGTCCCAAAAGAGATGGTAACTTCTCTTTGGCCAGCTCTGCCAAAAACTCAGAAGGGAAGAGCCCAGTCAAAGGTATTCAGTGTGAGGCAACAGTTTGTTCTGAGATCTGTTCAGCACAAGGTAACAGGAGTGGTTAGTATGTGGGGAGAGTTTAAACTGCAGTATATGACTCTAATGACATCTTACATTCAGTCAGAATGGATGTCCATAAGCAATGCACAGCTTAAGCCCCATATCCCAACGTTCCGACCAAGCAAGACCAAACATCCAAGGACACAGTCTCTATGCATCTTGACTGCCAGTTCCTCTCTGCAACTGGGGTATGGGAATTTGTCTGGCAGCCAATGTCAAGGAAATAGGGGAGTCACTCTGTCCATGTATTTGTTTGGTGAACGGCAATGTCCTATTATCATTTTTCAAAGGGAACAGCAGCTTTCAAAGGGAAACAAGAATGGTTGTAGGCCACTCCTGCAATTCCTCTCCTCTAGGAGTGGAACATAACCCCCCTCAAAATTATCAGCACCAAAGGAAAGCTCTCACCAACTCACCCTATGCTGATCCAAAGAAGTATAACACTCAAAGGCTCCACAAAAACCATTACCCAAGTTGAAAAATCTACTCCAGCAGCAAAAAAAGACCAGCGGGCCACCACAGTAATTAATTGGAGATCATCAATTTTGGATTGGCCTCTAAATTCTCATTAAGTTGGGTGTTGAGGCATTGTACATTAATCCCAGACACTTCCCCTTCAGCCCAAACAAACAACCATTGTATAATTTTTCAAGAACAAGTTGGGGGATGGACAAAGGGCTCTCTCTCTTTCTCTTAGTGAATAAAATCATCTGCCCACAAATTTGTTAGATTGATTTTAAAGCCTTGACAATTTAACAGCACATCAGTGGGAGATAAGTCATTTATTAAAAGCCACAGTTCATTAAAACAAACATGCCCTGTGCAATTTATTTACCCACCCAAGACAACTGGGGTTCTGAGATTGGGGGAAAAAAAGGTCTTTAAAATAAAAAGACAAGTGGGTGTTTCCAAGCTTTCATTTATGAGCCAATGAAGGAGAAGTTATACACAGACTTCTGTGTGCACAGTTTACAGTTGGAAGCAAAGAAATGAGCTACCACATTTGCAAGTGCAATTATGTACCTACAGGGAGGAGCAGATGTGGAGACAGGGCCTTTCTGCACTACACTGTCATAGTGCTATTGCTCCACTTTCAACATCCTGTGGAATTCTGAGGTTTGTAGTTTACTGAGAATTTTAAATGCCCCTCCCTAAACTGAAAACCCCAGGATTCCATAGGGTATTGAAAATGGAATAATAGCACTATAACAGCGTAGTGCAGAAAGGCCCACAGATAGGAGTTAAAAGTGTATCGCCTCTTGGCTTGTCTGATCTATGCTGTTGTGCCTTCAAACCATTTCTGATTATGGCAGCCCTAAGGCAAACCTATCCCAGAGAGCATGTTATATGCCGAAGGTCACCAAATGGACGCCCGTGGCCAAGTGGTGAATTGAACGCTGGTCTCCATGATCACAGCCCAACCCGAATATAGATGAGGGGTGTGCAACTTTAGTTGATCCAGGGGCCAATTTCTGCCCCTGGGACCTGCAAGGGGTCACGCAGACAGCTAAAAATGGTTCCCCAAAATCAGTACGTGTCCGGAAGTCCACTTCTGGTTTTGAAAAAGAAAAGTTTAGGCTGCAGGATCATAGAATCATAGCACTGGAAGAGACCACAAGGGCCTTATATGGTTTAACAGCGGGGGGATATTTTTCCAAAGTAGAAATTACTTCCATTCGCTTCCAGATTTTTGGTGTATGGGGCCATTCTCTGCAGCTCCTGGTAGGTCTCAAAGGCAGAAATTTGTCCAACCCTGGTTTGATTGAAACATGTTATTGCTAGGACTACATCAGTGGAGCTTTTTTTTTTTTCCTTCCAAACAAAACACTGCATTTTAAGAATTGTTTAAAACATATGATTTAATTGTGTTTATTGTTTCAAATGTCATTATCTGCCTCAAGGGAGTCTTTTGTTGAATATCAAGACAAAAGTATTTTAATAAAACAAACGGCATCTTTTGCATCTCAGATGCAGTCTTTGATGATGGATTTAGTGGATCTATTTATACATCTGAGACATAAAGTGAGCAGAAATTTAACCTTGGAATTTCAGGATTAGATGAGGAGGGCAAACTACTCCTGCTCAGTTACTTTTTGATGCCCATATAAAGCTGTTGTTAGTGGCAGGGCCTGGAGTCTTACTTTTTAAAAGAACTCATTGCTAATACCTTTCTGGAACCTAACTAAACACTGTTAGTCAGTATCTAAGACTAACTTATTGCATTACTTATTGTCTGACATCTACATCTTAATATAAAGAACATTGAAAAAAGACTAATAACCAAAATTCTCCCATTGACAATACAACAGCTATCCTGCCTATTTTTGAAGTAGATTTGCAATGTTATTGCCCCCAAAGTAACACATTGTAAATGACGTGATGACAAAAGCAACATAATGGGTTTATTTGTATCTCTAATAGTGCTGTTGGCTTGCAATCTCAATGTTGGGCTATAGCGTGACCCCCTACATAGAGAAAAACAACCATATTGCTGTTTTAGAGATGTATGGGATGGAGGTGAAACCTAGCTGTAGCAACAACACCATTTTTATTTGTATAAATTGGGAGTTGGCTGCATCATTCTGCCTTGATCAAGGACCTTCTTCTAGACCTTTATTTCCCTTCTACAACCATGCGCTTACTTGACAGCAGCACTGATCCAATGGAACCATGATTCAAAGTTCATGTGCCTACAGAGTCATGCAGAGGCAGTGTGAGAATCTGGTTCAGCTCCAAAGGTTTAGAGACATTGGCCTTTTCCGCAACGCGTCCTCCAGCAAGGATGTTTGCACTTGGGGGTGAACTGGGTCCGGACTACTTTCTGTAGTTTCGGACTTCAGCCCGCTCCGGAACAACCAGAACTGGTGGTTCTCCATGCTATTGAAAGACCGCTTAAAACAGGTCTTTCAATAGCCTGGCGCGCCCCACTCCGTCGCTGCACTCCTGTGTAGATCTGCAGGCTCGCACCAGCGTGAGGCTGCAGATCTTCCGGGGGCAGGCTTCTGGCTGGCGAGCTTCTCTGGTCGGTGGAGAGCCTCCACCAACCGGAAGCCTCCATTTTCATCCCCGGAGCAGTGTGTAGCACGGCCACGCACTGCTCCGGATCAGCATGGATCGTCGGAGGGAGCGCGCCAGTCTGGTGAGTAACAGACTGCCCCGTTTTCTTCCCAAAGTGTGAAAAAGCCCATAAAAAGTGCTAGTATTTTTTTTCTCTTTCTCCTTCCTTTTTTTCCCCATGCAGCAGCCCCAAAAATCATTGGGGGGGGGAATGAACAGGAGCTCTTGTATGCTCATCCAGTGGAGAGAAATCTTTTGCAAGTATTTGTCCTTGCATGCAACAATGAAAATCAGCAAAGATTTGCAACCCCGCTATGGTTATACTGAGGCATTGTGAGTCAATAAAAACATCGGTGTCCTAAATTATCTGCTCATCACTCATACATTGGACTACCAGTAGAAAGGAAACTAACAGTATCTATTATTATTGTCATTATCATACGGGTTGTTTGAGCACTCTAGAGAACGGAAAGCTAATAAAATGAATATAATGACATTATGAAGTCATCTATAACCAAACAGCTACAGGATAATGCTTTGGGGGTTTAATGATATACCAAGGATAGATATCAGAAATAGAGACAGCAACAACATATTGTTTCTTTATCCAATGTGGACAATATTCTACAAAAGCATCTTGCAACATCCCATTAAAGTGGATTTCAAGCCAAAATATCTATATGGTGGATTGGCCTTCTATAAACTCTATATTTTAATGTGTCACAAGTCAATATTCTATCTGGTATTAATGTTTTTTTCCGCTGGAAAAAAAAGTATATTACCATTAATAGTACTTTTTTAAAAAGCAACTACCATCAATATATCAATATATATAATTCATCACGATCTCATTAAATAACACCAGATCGCCTAAATTGGTTTTTCTCATAATGAGCTGCATTTGAAAATAACTTTCAAAGAAACAATTGGATTGAATCTTCTTCTTCTTTGCAATTTTTGACCAGAGGTGATGGATGGAAGGATTCAAAACGGTAGCTTAAATTTCCAGTGTTGTTTTTAAAAACCCGTGCTGTCTCATGTATCCTTGTACCATAAAGGTATCATTATTCAGCCTTTCCATCATGTTTTATTCCAGAAGAACCAAAGCACACTCCAGGAGAGACGGAGAAAAAGAAATGTCAACAGCAACCATTTACATATCAACCAACAGAGAGCAGTAAAGATGCCAACTCCACCCACTTCCTGCCTGTGCATCAGGCAACTCTACTCCAGCTGATGCGTCACAGAGACAATGAACCAATGCAGCCACACTCAAGGGGCTCCTAACTTAACGTATGCTTTTACAGCCCAGAATGTCTAGATTGTCCTTCTTTTACAGTCAGAGCTTAAAAAGGCAGATTAACATTTTAAAAGAGAGTGTAAATGTTCTCAGTGGTGATTAATGGGAAGGACGTGACCTCCCCATGTCTATAAATGGATTGGCAGGTCTCTGTGCATTCATTATGAATTGCCATAGGTGTTTCAACTGCTTGGACTCAAAATAAATCCAAGCCACATGCACAAAAAGATGTAGATTTCCATGTGCCATATCCACCTTCCCTGATCAGCCCCTACGAGATAGATCTTGGCAAAGCAGCAACAGTAATAGCAGCTTTCACATACATGAGACAGTGGTCAGTTTCCCTTAAACATGTAGATGTCTTTTCTTACCCGATGCAAGAGTTGGTATTCCCTTCTTTCCCTTCACAGTGTCCAAAGCACTCCCCCTCCCCATACTGAAAAACCCTTCAAGCTGTCCCACATGGCTGTTCCCTGCTCTGCAGGGATCAGGCAGGATTGCACAAGCTTCTAGCTACATCTTTATAGCCAGGTTTGAAATGACATCCACACTGAGACCCCTGGAGAAACCCAGCAGATCTCAGTTCTCAGATCATCATTTTGCATCTGGCCACAGGGATGTAGACAGATGCTTCTGCAGTCCCGGCATACTCCCCACAAAGAACAGAACATCAATGAGGGGTCTCTTCAAGGGTTTTTCAAAAAGTAATAGAGAGGTCATATGGATCAGCCTGCTGTAGGTCTACATGGAGATCTTTATGCTATACTGAAGGAATTGGTTGCAGTCGTAACAGCTTTCTGGATAGAGCAGCAAATATCTACTTGTCAATCTCTTCAGGCACAAACCCTGACCTTCCTCCATGTGACCCATTCACTGACCAGCAGGACTGGCCCATGACATTTTGCTGCCTGAAACAGAACTGCAAAGAGTGCTGGCTTCACTCCCAATACATGGTACCCAAGTCTGACCTAATCATTTTGGCACTTTGGGTGGAAATATCACAAATGTGTCCCATTGTGAATAAAAACGCTAATAATACCCATCAACTATGGTTTGCTATCTTTTGATGACACTCCAGATCAGCTATGCAAGGAAGGACATGTTGAATGGAAAACACTCAAAAGTCTTTCCCTGAGGTTCCTATTTAAAAATTATAACTATAAGGGTCTAGGCCAGACAGTATAGCCTGTTCTGAGTCCTGCCTATGTCTCACAGAGACCTGTTTCACTTGCCCTTTTCAAGTCATCAAAACAATCATCTGTCACATACTAAAGGTAATGAAATCCTAATAGATTCCATCCAGAGATTGTGTCTTTCCTCCCAAGCTGTCCTGTCCCAAGCTGCTCCCACTATTGACCACAGATGGAACATCTTACACAATGACACCTCATCTCAAAAGGGACCAACCCATCTTCAAATAGGGACAGGAAAGAAATTGCTTTGGCTCACATCTTCACGTACATCAACTCAATTCATATTTCTCAAATAAATACCTGAAATGGAACAGAATTCTCCTTTTGTTTTTTGCTTCTTTCCATTTCAAAACCTTTTCCTCCAATTTAAACAAAAATAGGTGTAAAATATGTATAGTAGAGGGGCAAAAACCCTGCCCACATAAAAATGCTTACATTTGGGCAGACACGTCCAAAAATAGGTATGAATTTTCATCTGGATTAAAAATTGATGAAGAAAAATCACTCAGCACATGCTTGCACCTAAAATTTTTTGAAAGGTCTAAAAGCCAAAATAGAAAGATTCGTCCATCCCTACTTCAGCCCTCTTAAAAAAGGAGTAAGTGCATGAGATTAGCACGCAATGCACAAGAACTGGAATGCGATAGATGATGAATTAGACCCTGCCAATCACATTTCCTCCCAAAACGTTTTATATCCCAAAAGCTATAAAAGCAATATTCTTTCTGAGCCTTATTGGAGCCATTTTGGTAAGGCAATCAGATCTGTTTCCACAGGGATTTGAGTCTAAATGCAGACTGGCTTTCTTTGACACTTTCCTTGTTCACTCTGAAGCTTGCTACTAAACGAAAGGGCAAAGCACACACACAAATGGAACGAGTCAGTTCTGAAGCCAAATATTAGCTAAGAACTGGGGACGGAGGGAGGACAACGAGGACTAGAGGCCCTTTCACACCACACAGTGGAATCCTGGGATTGGCAGTTTAGAGAGGGGCATTTGGAAATCTCAGCCAAACTGCTTCAGTGCCTCACCAAACTACAGACCCCAGGATTCCATAGGATGGAGTCACTGTACTTAAAGTGAAACCATAGTGCAATAACTGTGTAATGTGACAAGGCTCCTGGTGACGCAAATGTCTCCCAATCCCCTTTCTGGAATAGGTACTTATCATCCCCAAGTGGTATGAAAGGACTCCTGAACTCTAGTGAAGAGAGATAAATGCTGGCTCATTTGTGAGGACTACAGAAGGAAGTAGGACATAAAAACCCAGCCTGTAAACTTACAGAATACTGGAATTTTCAGTATGGAAAGGTTTTAGACCTCTCCAGCTGAGAAGTCTAAATACCCCTCTCTAAACTGCAAGCCATGGCATTTCCAAGGATGTAGCTGTAACAGTTAAAGTAGAATCATAGCACTATAAATGTTTAGTGTGAAAGGGGGGTGGGTGACTGAAATTTTCCATATCCCTCCTCCTGCCCGCCCGCCCTTGCCCCTCCCAACCAGAGATCACTACAGCATTACAAACAGCCTGCCAAGTTTCCTACATTCAATAGCTGCTTTGTACTTCCCCCAGTCTAAAAAAGTATTAGAGCCACCTTACTTGGAAATTTATTATTACAGGAGCATGACCCAGGGAAGCAAAGTCTGGAGCAAGTCATGCACACACCTCTCCCTATACCCACCTGCACCACAATGCTATGGTTTATTATGGCTGCAGTGCAGGCCTGCAGCATCTCATTCCCTGAAATTTAAAGACCAAAACCTTAGGGACAAAGGAGGTGGGACAGGTAAAGTTTAGGAAGTAGCCCAGGACTGCTTTTAGGTCAACTGATTGTGGAACCAGAAAAGCGGTCAATGAGGGCAAAATTTGGATAAAGCCTGGTTAACCAGATAATGTGGCAACCCATAGTCAAGGCTAAAAGGAAAACACAATAACTAGGCAGGGATAAAAACAAACCCAGTAGCTTGTGGCGCTTGCTGCCATTCCTGCTAAGGTTTGCATCCACTTTAGCTGAGTTATTTTTTTTTCTTCTCTCCACGCCCGTCACTGCTGCTGCCAAGTCTTGTCCAACAAGAAAGTTTATGAGAATCACTGCTGGTATTTCAGTTGCTCCTCCTTCCAGAAGCATACTGCCCAACATTCCCACAAATGCAAACTGGCACACATGCGGTTAAGCAACATCAAAGTGTGATCCAGGTGGCAAAAGCTATTATTGAGGAAGGACACACAAGGTAGGAGAGGCTGCAGCAGCCCGCTTTTGGCTGAACCTACTAGAAAGGACAAGATTCCACTTTCTCCTCTCCATTTCTCCACCTGAGTTAATTGAATGCAAACTACTTTTGTATTTTGAAGTCAGTTTGCAGCAATGAAAGTATGCTGAGGACAAAGGGGGAAGAAATAAGGAAAAGAAAGAAAAACTGGAACATTCTAAAAGCAGCTGAAAAAGCAGGATAGTAGAGGGTTAACTGGGAGAGTCCCGGACAAATAAGGATTGTTGTGAGGCATGCAAGTGGCATGACGGCCCCAAGCACTTGTACCCACTATTTCTCAGCCCAGTCTTCTTCCTTCTCTGCTGGATACTTTATCTACAAAAATCAAACTCTGCTGTCTTTTGGTGCCACTCATCCTGAAGTCGGCGTCCCTGCCTGGGGACCTGGGGAAGTACAAGAAGTCCCTGAAACTTCAAGCCCATGCCCTAAGACTTGACAAACCTAGCATGGAAGGAGGAGTTGCTGGTTTAAATGGTTTTCTGTTTTTTTCCTAGAGGGGAAGATTTCCTTCTTGCTTCTTCTTTATATTTCAGTCTCAGCTCCCTTTTTTTGTTCTTGTTTTCTTTCTTACTGTAGACTTAAGATAGCATCCAGTCCCACAACTCTTCCTCCCCTAACTCTCAACAGAGCTTGAGATGGGAAATACTACAAATTCCAGAATCTTTCATCTGGCACAGTCACTGAGAGTTATAGCACAAAACTTTTTGGGGGGTTTTCTGGCTCTGACTGTTGTATACCTCTGCCATCTTCTATTGTACCGGGACCTCTGACAAATACTTTCTAAATCTCCTTCAGTTTACACAGAAACACCAAGAGAGGTTTCCTGCTCAGGACTGTATATCCATATCTTGGCATGTGCATGAAAATGAATCATGAAGCTCAACAAAGGAAGGGCTCTGCTGCTAAGGCCCCTGCTTACAGTTCACAGTGGCAAGGTGTGGTCATGCCTTGGCTCGTCACCCTATGAGAGAGAGTTGCTAAGCGGAGCATATAGTTCTATTTAGCATGCTCACTCCTTCCAGTAGCAAAAGTTCTCCGGGGGGATGCCATGGTTTCAAAGCAGAGGTTCTTAACCTGTGGTTGAAGGAACTGTAGGTGATCTGTAGATGGACTTCAGAGCGTCTATGAACTGGTAAAAACAGGATTATTTTTCCTTTGATCTCCTTCTTGTTACTTTGAAAATTGTGAGTAAATGCATTTTTTTTTTTCCTCAAGAGAGAGGCCATGGCTTTCATCAGATTCTCAAAGGGCTCTGTAACCCATAGAAGGTTAAAAACCACTGTCTTAAAGGGATAAAAATATTGCACACAATAAAGAGACAGCAATTGCTGTAGGAGATGATACCACATAAAATATATAGGAAAGCAACTACTCTGGCTCCACAGATGACTTTAAAATGTTCAAATCTCAGTGTAAAATCTGGGACTAGGGAGAAGAGGAAGGTCTCTGCCAGGTGCTGGAAGGGTACATACAGGTGCCACACAGTGCCCTCCAGGTCTGCTCAAAACTTTTTCTTACAGATGAGACTTAAGTGTGCATAGATTCAATCGCATGAGTCAGATGACGTCCTCCACCTAATATGGTCCCATCTGAAAATACAACATTGTCCACCAGTTTAATATATGAACTCAGGAGGGATGATCCCATTCCATCCTCCTCTAGTACCAGCTTCATGACACTGAGTCCTGAGTTCTGACAAGTGGATGGCCAATAGAAGGAAGGGGAAAGGCCTAAATATCCTAAGATCACCAGACTCTGTCTGATCCCGGAAGTTGGTTAGTACTTGAATGGGCCAGGGCCCCATGGCCCTTAGTCTAGTTTTGCCTGTATGGGTGATAAAGGTAAGGTGAGGCATTCAGCATGGTGGTTAACTGAAGCCACTGATACATAACTGTGGGTATCTTCATATGAACCTCCATTATATACTCTAAAAGCACCAGATTTCACCTGATCCTGGAAGCAAAGCAGGGTCAGCCTGGTTATTACTCGAATTTGAGATGGTCAATAAATACCAGGCGCTATTCAGAGGAAGGAACCAGCAGAACCACTTCTGAGCTCTCTTTGCACAGGACTATCCTATGAAACTTGTGGGTTCACATAAATCAACATGAAACTTGAAGGTAGAAAGAGAAAGAGAGAGAGAGATCGAGAGAAGGAAGGAGAGTGAGTTCTTGAGCCTATGAGTCACAGCAGGAGATACTTTTTTACTTCTCCCTCCCTTTGAAACATAAGCCAAGGTCCCTGTATGAGATCCCTCATAAATGTTAATGTCTTGAAACCACAGAGAGGTAGTTCTTTCCATGTATGACATTTCCAAGGTGACTATTCCCAGATCATCTACAACTACTACCAAATTCCAAATTAATTAGATTCCTAATTGCATATTTATATCTGTTAGTTCTTTTACCCCTGGGCTGGGAGCCAAAAGAGCTGTGCAAGTGAACTTGCCCTGGGGGATTCTTTGATTTCCATTTCTAACCACCACTTCACATGGCTTTTGTCTGAAGCTGCCCCTAAAGTTTCCTTGAGGGAGATAAATGACAGCTTTGGCCAAGCCAAAGGGCTGGGGATGAGAATCTAGCATGTCAAGAAAGATGTGCATATACGCATGCTTTGAGAAGGGACATTAAAATTACTGTCCTTCTAAAGCAGTATAGTCATGGGCAGAAACTGCTGAAATCAGGTCACCTCCAGAGCCACATGGGGCCTCTCATGTTGGCTAAAAGATAATTGGCACTAGTTTCCTTTTCTTTCTAACGGCACCCCCAAATCTGCCACATGGACAAGCTGTCTTGCCTTGTTTAATGTTGTCTTCTCCCTTTTCACTTATTTCAGTTTTGCCCTGTGGTGTAGTGGTTTGAGTATCAGACTACAATGCTAAAGACCAGGGTTCAATTCCCCACTCAGGCATGGAAACCCACTGGGTGACCTCGGGCATGTCACACACTCTCAGCCCTAGAAAGCCTTGTGATAGGTTCACCTTAGGGTTGCCATAAGTTACAAATGACATGAAGGCACACAACACCCCCCCACACACACACACACACATACCTTTTCCCTATGCAGAAACATAGAAGTATGTTTGGCTTCCAGGAAAAATGGCCAGAGTTGTTATCCAGGTACCTGATAAGGGCTTTCCTGCCACTGTCCTAAATGTCCTTCCATTGATGCTTATCCAGCTAATGGTTGCTGTTCTTCTAAACAACTCAGCAATGATAGGAGGAGAGAACTGGAACAGCAACCTTTACATGTCTTCCTCAACTCTGGGAGTTGGGGTAGGCTGGGCCTAGAGAGAGGGGCATAGAAAGGGGGGACAGCAGGAAATATTAGAAGTACACATTTGGAAGAGGGCCACCAGTGAGTGCATGTTGTCAAAGGGTGCCCGAAATCTAGAAACAGTACAAGGGCTAGTTCCCTGAAGTCATGCCAGCCCTTTTCAACATATCAGCCTACTTCTCCTTCAGTATTCAGAAATAAGGAAGGCTGCCAGCTCAAGTCTAAGGCCATTTCCGTATACACTGTGATGGTGCTATTATTCCACTTTCAACATCCTCTGGAATTCTGTAGTTTGTAGTTTACTGAGGCCAAACAGCTCCCTGGCTGAGGATTCTAAAGGTCCCTCCCTAAACTGCAAACCCCAGGATTCCATAGGATGCTGAAAGTGGAATAATAGCACTACAAAAGTGTAGTGCAGAAATGGCCTCAGAGTATTGCAGCATTTCTCAAGGCAAAGAGATAAATCTCAGGGTGAGCAACATAGGATGAGAGAAAAGTCTGATTTTTGAATGTGAAGTAGTTTTAAAGTCTGAACACCCACTGCCATCCATTCTCAGCTGGTGCCTGGGCCTTCAGGCTTAGCACAAAGGTATCTGTATGTGTATGAGGTTCATGCAATTTTGATGCACTAAATAGCTAGCAGTGAGAAGGAAGGGAATGGAGAGACAGAGATGGCAGTTGTATGTGCCAGGGCCCACTGTGCCATTTGGAGCAAGAAAGGGAGCAGAAAGTTAGCAGTGCAGCTCATGTACTTGTATAAACCCTGGCAACAGTGGTGTAGGGCCTGGAAAAAAATTCTCAGAGAGCTGGCAGCAAGTCTTCCACAAGCCACATGAGCAATGCAGGAAGAGCTTCCTACCTGTCATATACGCTGGCACGTAGGTAAGGCCAGGAGTGCAACTATGGGGGAGAGGGTACTAAATGAGGTCATTAATCCCCAAATAAGAGTTCTGCACCCCTCCAAAAGAAATTAATTCAGTCCCTGAATTTCTAGAGTTTCAATAACTTAAAATGTCAGTTGAACATTTGCCAGCACAGTTCAGGCATCCAAGGGGCAGACAACGTTGCCAAGGGAATGTAAACACAGCACGTATAAGAGTCAGAGATGGGAATGATTTTGAGTGTCTCACTCTCTGCCAGGCTAGAATTTTGGGGAATGCAAGAAAATTTCATGGGGAATGCAGGAAGCTAACTGGAGGTAGCAACACCCTCCTTTTGCCACTCCTCATAGAGAGACCCCTAGGGAAGGCCATGCAAGCCCCAGCAGCTGTGTCATCGACTGCTTCAACTACTGGGAACACTTTTGCACTGGTCCAAATCTCTCCAATGCTTTAGGCCTCACTCTCCAATCCCTAAGCTCTGGTTTGCTATATTATCCAGTTAGCAGGGATTCACCCAGATTATGAGTTGGATTTTACCATGACTGCCCTCATCTCCTCTTGTCCACAATCAGCTGACCCAGAAGCAGTTCCAGCCTGCCTCCCGTTCTTTTCCTGTCCCACTGCTGAGTCAACACAAGCCCCCACCCAATCCTTGGTTTAGGGTTTAGATCCTGAAATTTCAGGCCGGGAAGTGCCACTGACCTGGCAAATCTATTCATCTCCCTGCAATCAATCAATCAATCAATCAATCAGTCAATCAGCTTGTATCCCATCTTCCTTCCATCATGGGTCCCAAGGTAGCTTACAGCAGATTCAAGCAAGGTACGGCTTTAAAAAACACACACACACATACACACACAAATCCACAGTTAAACAGACAATTCTGAAGAATCTAGGAAATGCTCTTTGGCAAAAAAAATTGCAGCCATCAAGAATATACTTTTTAAAACAATAAATAAGAGAAAATTGTCCCCCACTTCCACAAGAGCAACAAATGCCTCCACATTCCCCACCAATAAGGTGGGTAATTAGAGAACAGCATTTTTGAGCTGGAATTATTAATCTGTTTCCAAAATGCTCTTGGAAACCAGCCTTATCTCCATTTGGCTATTCCCATTGCACCTTAAAGAGAAAATTCAACTTGGCATGATTTCATTCGTAACTTATACTTTAAAACCAGAGTTTGAGAAAGCTATTGCAGGGAAGGGAAAGAGACTTAGACTCCCAAAATCCCCCATTCTACATATACAGGAAGGTGTGTATTTCCCATCTACCGATTGACAGCAGTTTGTGTTTCCTGATGTGCAGCTTGGCTTGTTCATTCAAGTCACCTGGAACTGCCCAGCTGCTGCAGTGCCTCCATTTCCTGTCTACAACATGGAAAAGTTAGACACAATTGCTTAAACCATCTGGATCAGAAACTCCCAGGGTTGTTTTCTTCTGATTAACTGTCATGGCATCACCAGGGCTTTTCCATAGCAAGTCATTATTTTAGTTGATTGGAAAGTGGTGTTGAAAAGACTTGCTTCTCCAGCACAATTTTCTTCATCTCCTATTAGATGCAATACAATTACAGTGAATACATCAATTCCTAAGGCCCAACGGCTGCTAGAAGCAGCTACCTATTAAAAAGAGAACCTGGCTTATTAATGGAATTGTACATCCCAAGATTAATCAGGTTGCGCTGGCCATTTACATTTCTCATTCCTCCATCCCTTTTGTGTGCTTAATAGGCTGAAGTAGCTTGAAAATGACACAACTTTGAAAAAAAAATAATAAAATGAAATAAAGCTTTGCTCCTACCGATCGCTGTGAGGATCGCAGCTAAATTTAATATCCTTTCCTTTGTTTCTTCTTTCTCAGAGGCAGCTTTGGAATAAAATCTGGCACATGCCATCAGGGAGAGCACACAGAGGTGCCCGGTGATCCAAAGCACAGAAAAGTGATGGAGCTTTCGCTTTATTGAGGAGAGCAATGATGTGCTGCCGGGAGGGCTTGCGAATGTTCTCCAGGTAATTGAGGAGGTGGTAACTAGGCCTTAAAATGGCAGCTCCCGTGTAAATGGTGAATGATGAGGTTCCACTCTGTATGGATAATTAGAAAAGGTAGCTGGGAGTTGCTAAAATATGGAGGGCCCTCATAGCGGTAGCTTTGCTACAGCAGCGTTACTCAGCCTTGCTGCCATTCCAAGGATTTCCCTTATACCATGGCTCCAGAGATCTCAATTTTGGTCTGACAAGGTATGCAAAAAGCAAAAGCAAGGTGAGAAGAGCAATATGGCAGCACTTTGACTATTCTCCTTTAGGATGTTTGGATTGGGGATTTATACCTCTTCTGTAAAAGGATGCAAATGCTCTAAAGACATTCAAGTGTCCAGTTCTTTGCTGGGCTCTATTATGACTAAGCCAGCAAAGGCATCAGCCACCAATTATTGGTAAGGGAATCCTCCATGTCTCAAGCACTGCCATCACTAATAAAGGTATTAACACTGATTGGCATACATCAAGTTTGGTGACCTACTCCCAGAATTTGCACATAAAGACCCCCTGGTTCTACACTGTACCCTCTTTTGTACTTGTCACTCATGGTGGGAAACCACAGGTCTGAGTAGTACTTTAGATAACTTCTTCCCAGAGATAACTGAAGCTATCGATATGTGCATAAAAAGTTAATCCCATCTGAGGTTTGAGGGTTAATGGCTGTGTAGAAAAGGGAATTACAACAGGCATTGATTGTTACTTGGTTGTGTGATAAACAATACTGGTCATGGTTTGAGTGTTGGGCTAGAAACTCTGATACGCCAAAGTTCAAATCTCTGCTTGACCACAGAAACCCACTGGGTGATCTTGGGCCAGTCATGCTCTCTCAGCTTCAGAGGAAAGCAATGGCAAACTCCCTCTGAATAAATCTTGCCAAGAAAATCTTGTGATAGGTCCCACTTCAGGTCAACGTAAATCAGATATGACTTGAAGGGACACAACAACTGCACAACCATTAAAGATATAGCAGCCCTCTATAGTTTTTTATTCTAGCAATCCTATTTCCCACAACAGATTGGCAGAAGGATCACCCCTGAGGTCTGGTATAACCAAATTGCTTCCCAGTCTGTAGTGAATGCCAACACAAGACATTTGGCTGTCCAAGGACATCCTCACCCCCAAGTCAAGGGTGTCTTTGAAAAGTTTGTCTGTTAATAAATTTTATTAAATTCATTATTACATTAATATTATTATTAAACTTATACTATTAAATTAAGATCATCCTTATTACATTATTATTAAATCAGTATTAAACACATTAAGACTATCTTTTAATGAATTTTAAATGGTTTTAACATTACAGATTTTTAATTTTATACACACACACACACAGTCCTCTCTCCACATTTGCAGGTTTGATTTGCACAAATTTGATTATTCTTAAGCCAGCCGTGTTGCCCCATTCTCCTTCTCCCATTCTCTTGCATTTTGTCAGCACAGAAAAAGAAGGCAAGTGTGCCAAGGCAAAAGGTAAAGCAGTAGTGGGGAGAGATACATGCACATGCCTTGCTTGTGCCCTCTGGAGCTCTCCCCTCCCATTCTCTGGCCTCTGCCCTGGTGCTGAGAACTCACGCCAAGGCAAAAGTTAAGGCCATGTGGGGGCACACCCACTCCTTTCTTCACCCCGCTGGAGCACCACCCCTCACTCCCTTGCCTCTGGTCCTGGCATGGAGAAGGAAAGCTCCCGTGTCACAGCCCTGGAAGGTAATGGGAGTGGGAGCGGAGTTATTCCTGATTATTCCCCTTTCATGAGCATTCTGCACTCCAAACTCTCATGAATGTGGAGGGACCACTGTATACGTATGTATGTGTATATATGTATATGCATGTGTAAAATAATATATACATTTTCCTAATGTTTTTGCATGTTTTGTTTTTAATCTGTACTGGTTTTAATAATTTGTAAAATACCTTGAATCCCAGTATTGGAAAAAGGTAGGTTATAAATGAGGAAGAGGCATACACTACCCAGATCATCAAAGTTATTCTGGTACAGGAGGCAGAATCATCAACACCTCCCCCATCAGCTCTGATAGGGGCTCCCCATTTAGACAGCCATTGAATTGCCAGCCAGGGATAGCCTGTGTAGAATTAATTGTTTAGGGGCTTAGTTTTACCATTGATTGTGAGGGGACACTGGAGTCCTTCAGCAACAGGTCTAGAATGCTTCTCTGCTGAATGCCATCTGCTACATTATTCACCACCAATGAAGCTTTTCTGATAGCACTAAAGTATGTAAAGCACCAAACAAAGCTTTGGGGAGGTCTGGAACAAGCCCCCTGTTCCAGAATGGAACACCTTGTCTTATTATAGGTTCACCATGTCAGAGACCACCACTCCAGGTCCATGCCTCCTTCACCACCTGGGCAGCATGTTATTCAATAACATTCAGTTTGTTCAGCTAAGGGCCCAAGCTTGCAATCAGATTCTACTGCCCTCCCTCCTTATTCTCACATTCACCTTTTGCTAATCAAAGATAGGTATGCAGTGCATAGAGGGAGAGGGCACTGGGAGTCTCCAAATCAAGATCAGGAGAAACCAGTGGTATACAAAGCCTTCTCATCTAGCAGTCCAGTGGTTAAGTAGTGGGTCGCAGTCTCCAAATGCTGATATTACTGCAGCTGCCAAGTCGGCATTCATTGAAATGCCATAATATAGTATGACTTTTCCCTTTAATGGAATTTTTCTAGCCCACTAGTAAGGCAAAAAAGAGAGAGTGAGAGAAAGAGAGAGACAGACTCCATTAACCATACTACAAAGGCACCTACTTATTAGTATTTTACTACTGTGGCAAAAACATTTCTTGAATCTAATTATTGCTGACAAATATGAAAATTGAAATCAAAGTTAAATTTTCAGCTACAGTGCCTCATACGGTAGTGGCTCGCCTCCTTCCCAACTATTGCATCAACTCATTTATTCTGCTGATAGGCTCTGCGCAGGATTAGATATTTTGCTTGCCTCTTCACCCCTATTCATTTTGAAGCATTAACTCTGACATATTCTCTACTACTGGCTGAAGGTAACAAAGTTGATGAGTTTTACTAGCTGCACACTCCTGATGGAAGAGGGTTCAGAAATCAGGAAGGGGTCTGAGAAGACAGAGGTTTCTTTTTCAGAGCTGAGAATGAATTACTACACCCATTTTGCATTTCATAGAATTACAGATTCATGAATTTTGGAAGGGACCACAACATTCATCTAGTCCAACCCCCTGACATGAAGGAATATACAAATGAAGTACTCCTGAAAGAATCCATCCCCTGTTTAAAGATCTCCAAAGATGGAATACATCACCCTTCCAAGGCAATCTCTTCTACTGTCAAACTGATCTGACAGTAAAAAGGTCTTAATGTTCCAATGAAATGTCTTTTCTTATAATGCATCCAGCTGATTCATTAACAGAAAAAAAAAATGCCTGTTTGCGGCATTTCAGAGCAATTCATTCAGCGGTGCTCCTATCTGCCCTAATTCCATTCTTTGTTCTTGGCTGCATTTGCCCACATTGCTATGATCCTGAGAGCCAGCACGTTGGAGTGTTTAAGTGTAGGGCTTGGACTTTGGGAGACCAGGGCTGAAATCATCACTCGACCATGGAAACACACTAACTCACATCATTGCAGCCTCAGAGGAAGCCAATGGCAAACCCCTACTCAACAAATCTTGTGGAGAAAACCTCTTGAAAGGTTCATCTTAAACTCGGCATCAGTTAGGAATGGCTTGAAGACACACAACAACAATACTGTGATTCTATTGCCTCTGATAGCCCATATGATTTTTTCCCCCTGAATAACCAGTGTACTGTAGTCATTTGAGCTTTGGACTCCAACCCTAAAGAGCAGGGTTTGATTCCTTGCTCAGCCATGGAAACCCACACGGTGGCTTTGGGCACAACACACACTTTCAGCCCCAGAGAACCATGTGACAGGTTCACCTTAGGATCACCATAAGTTGGAAACAACTTGAAGGCACATAACAGCAACAACAATATCAGAGTATTACTGAAGCTCCTCCACATCTGTGAAGGCTCGGGGCACAGAACCCTTGCGAAAGTGGAAAAATGTGAATAACTCCCCTCTCCCATGTTCTCTTCCCATTACCTTGCCTCTGGCCCTAGTATTCCTGGGGGGAATTAAAATGACAAGGTTTACTGATACATTCCCCTCAGATGGAGAAGGATGCAACACTGAGTTCTGGTGTTCTAGCTACTTCTGGTCACCATCTGGAGAAAGGAGATTCCTCCCAGAGGAGAGGGGTAGGAGCAAAGAGAGCACCTGACCAATCAGTGACCATTACACAGCAGAATGCAGAGCCATGTGGCACAGAAGACACACATCCAGCAGTGCAGGGGGCTTTGCTCTCCCAAAAGGAAAAAAAAAATGTCCATTTTAAACACAAGCCTCGCAAGCCTGGGGTGAGGAATACAAGGGAATGGGAGGAGGAGAATGGGGGCAGGGGAAGGCAAGCACATGCCTCACAAATAAACAAATTTGTGGAGGTCAAATCCACAAATGTTGAAGGAAGACTGCACTTCTTATCTGCCTATATGAATGTTCAAACCCAGATCACACAAGTCACCCCAGCTACATGATTAAATGACAGCAGGGGCCAAGTGGGGCCAAGGGCCAGTGAGGGCAGAAACTGTTGCCGAGAAGATGCAGTGAGAGGGATGAAAAGGCAGTAGACAGCCTCAACAACATGAATGCAACTCGATGTGAGTACTGCTTCAGCCCAGTCTCCTCCCCAGTCACTACCCCAAACCCATTTGACGGATTTCAGAATCTCTCTCTGTTATTGAGAATCTGAAAAGGCCCTTCTCAACACATTTCCTTTCCCTCCTCCCCTCCCCCATTAAGCATACTATTAAAATCAATCCCTTTTGTCATCTTGCTTGTGCTTGCGTGGATGTTTAATGGATGTCGAGGGAACTAATGAGTGCTGCTAGAAAATTCATTTCAGATTTGCTATTTATAAAGTGCTCCATGCTCAGGTGGGAAATTATCACAAAGAAGAGGGAAAGGATGACAAAAAGAAATATATATATATGAATGACCACATGACAGGGCTGCAGGAAGATGGTTAGAATCAGTTAAGGCTCTCCTCATTTGGAAGAGTTGCAAGCAAACCCCTGAGATTGAGCCAACAATTATTCAAGTCAAGGACGAACAGGGGATAGAGAAATCAGCCTGGGAAATAGCGAGAAGAGACATATACTCTGCATGTGCTCAGAGGCACTCTTCAGTCTTAATATGAAATGTGTGGCTACTATATACAAATCTATATGCATCCTTCAGGCTTTTGCCCATTTCCAAATGTCACAGTAAGAACAAGCACAGTGTAGCAGTTTGAGTGTTGAACTGGACTCTGGGAAGTTAGAGTTTGCATCCCCACTCAACCATGGAAACCCACTGGGTGACCTTGAGCAAATCACACTGTCTCAGCCTTAGAGAAAGACAATGGTAACCCCAACAACAACCAAATCTTGCTGAGAAAACCCTGTCACAGAGTTGCCTTGGTGCCCCATAAGTCTGAAACAACTTGAAGGCATAAAACTATAGAAAAAACATCCAGGTTGAAGTATGCTTGAAGCTGAAAGAGGGGAAATTTCAAAACACACAACTCTTTATGAAGCGCTTTCTTTGAGTGTTCTAAACTCTTCACACAGATTGTGTCCATAATCCTATTAATGATGGTATACGGAAGTTTACCATGAGGAGTAAGCTAGGTATTATCCTAAATGAGCAGCTGCCTCAACAAGCCAAGGACCTATTGGTTATTCTCTTGCCCCTTCCATTCCAGAACATCTTGGAAAACTTAACCATATCCTGGCACCAGGGGGTTCTACAGTTCTCTGCTTTTCACCAGTCAATAGTAGGCAGAAGCAGAGGGTGCCATCAACTTATCCACTAACCCCATTACATTATTAGCTGGGGTTGCACTGGCCAAAAGGATTTTCTGCCTGAAGCAGAAGACAAAATGAGACCTCCCATTCCATTCTATTCACAGATGTATGGAACGGAACAGGGTAGTACTGATAGTAGAATCTTATTTCAACACTGAGAATATCAGTGTTCAAGATCAGGCTAGCTAAGATGAAGAAACCATGTGGTGTGCACAGAATCATCCTCTGAAACAAAAGGAAAGGCAAGGGGTGGGAAACAGGTGGAACAGGCAGAGGGTTGCTGTGGGTGCTTCTCCCCCAATGCCTGCCACCTGTTGACTAAATGATTCACGCATGGCTTAGTGTAAAAGTGCAAAATTCCTGTAACAGATACAGAACAGGAACAGTAGACCTTTTCCTTAAAACCAGTTAACTGGTTAATATGCCCCCAGGGGTGCCAGAGTGAAACCTGGGGTGGGATCCTGCACCTTTAATGGTTGCATAGAAAAGGAAATTTGGGCTTTTGCTTGTTACCTGGTTGTTCAGCAAGGATCAGGTGCTAAATTCCCATTCTGTACATCCATTAAAGGTATAGGAGCCCCTTACAGTTTTCAATCTGGCAACCTTACAATTTCTCCTCCTATATAATACCAGCCAGTGGTGGCAGTGTCTTCTTGGGCTACTGCTCATGGTCTTGCTGTCCAAGCCCCCAAATCTGCTCTTCTGAGATATATATGCCCAGGGCAACCAAGACAGCACAAATCTTCCCATTCTCTGTTAAGCGGGAAAACAGCAAGATGGCCAGACAGTAGCAACAGCTCTGACGGAAGATGAGAAATCCAAGTTCTACCAACTGATGGGGAGAATGACACAGCCAACAAAGCAGGGAACTTATCCTGTGAATTGTTACCATTCCAGAAGAGCTGCCTCCACCTTCTTTTAAATTCTGAGCAGGAACAGATAAGAGTATAATAGACTTTTACAAAACTTTGGCCCCATACTTCTTGCCAAATGTCTGGCCCTCCAAAAACCACTTGCCAATTCTACTTCCTTTTTGCAGCCTTTCTCATAAACCTTCTTGCTATGATTTTTGGATTAACCACAAATCTCTCTTGATTACATAGTTACAAACGAAAACAGACAACCTGTTTGCAGAAGTTTGATTACTGAGTCCCCAGGGAGTCCTTTGAATTGTAATAGAGCCAGAACCAGTACAGCTGGACTTGCATATAGACGGTGTCATCGAGTTGCTAATATGTTGCCTGAGAAGTTGCTTTGCCATTTGATTTCTCAATAATAGGCTTCATATGGAGCCCTTAAGCTTCTGAAAGCAATCCGAAAACTGCTTTTCTCTTCCATTTACATAAACACAAGTGGATCAGAAGGAATAATCATCGTTTATGCATTATTTGGGGGCTTTGGAGCTGGCTGCTAATGCAGTGTCAGCGTTTGAAGCCTTGAAATTGTACCATAGGAAAATGTTGACATGCAAGAAAAGCTGTGTTAAAGTAAACAATAAATAATACAATATCTAATGCAGTATTCAATGACAAGTCGCCTTGGCTCACTGAATTCAGAAGGCACTAACAAATCAGGTTCACAGCCAGCGCCGCGCCTAAGTAGACCTCATTAGAAGTGATGTCATTCAAACCCAAGCTGCTTCTGTGCCAAACCACAACAAGGTTATCCTACAATTTGGCCAATAACTGGGAATAGCTGTGCTGGTTGGAGGTGCCAGCATTATATCTATTCTTTTCTTTCCGTACACTGTGGAGTGGCACTTCCTAAGACATCTTCTATGCCAGGTGGGAATCACACAGCCTTCCAGGTGTTGTTGGCCAGTAACTCCCAGCATCCCTCACTACTGGCTGGCAAGGGCTGATGGGAGCTGCAATCCAACATCATTGGGAGGACGACATGGTTCTCACTTTTGCTCTATTACTACCACCTGCAGGCTTATCCATTGGTAGTGTAGACTGGCAATACCCAAAACATTTAGAGTCACCCTTTATCTTTTCTAGGCTCTGTGATTCTAGACACAGCATGCTTGACTCTCTACATGGCAACCTCTGATCAGAAGATGCAAGGGGAAAAGTAACATCTTTCACTTGAAGACAGCCCCTCCAACACTCTTTCCAGACTTGAACTCCATTGAGGAATGCCTATTTTCTTTCCTCTTGTTTATGGAGCCAGTTGGGGCCTTTGTGAAATCAGCAACCAGTTTCCACCTTCTTCTCAGACCTCTTTGCATGCCTAGCAACCAACCCACTTCATGCAAAAGGGGCCAAGGGTGTCATGATTAATAGCCATGGAAGCAAAAGGAGGGCAGGGGAAGGAGAAAAAAAAGAGAATGAATAAAGGTTCATGGAAGTGAACAACAAACAGCATTGCAGCTACTCTCTGAAACACACACATGCTCAGGTTCGGGGCTCAAGGAAGCTTAGACATTTTGTAGGGTCTGAGGAAAAACAAAACGACATTATATGATGAGTCACCCATACCTCAGCAACATTTCCCAACACATTCACACTATTCAGTGGCATTTTGTTGGCTAAATTAATTGCATGTGCCTCCAGTTATAGCAGATGGAGTTGACTTAAAGGAAATGGCAGTCACCCATCCACCCTCCAACCCGCTCCTCTGAACTCCTTGAAATATGCATTTAGATTTCATATTCTGTTATGCAGCATTTTTCTTTCTTTTTTAAAAAAAGACTTTGCTTTCACTTCCTAGGCTGAGCCTTCATTTCCAATATTGCCCCTGTCCATCCACACAATCTGAAGAAGAAGAAGAACAAAGAGGATGAGGAGGAAAAAGAAGGGCGGGCAGTGGCTAAGCCACTTTCATAACACTATGGGCCTTTCCACACTACATTATAATAGTGCTATTACTCCACTTTCCTATAGAATCTTGGGGCTCACCGTTTAGGGTGGAGCATTTAGACTTCTCAGCCAAAGAGATCTTTGGCTTCAGTAAAGTACAAACCCCAGAATTCCACAGGTTGTTCAAAGTGGAATGATAGCGCTATACAGTATAGTGTGGAAAGACCCTATATTTGCACCCAGAACAAGGAAATGCTACTTTAAAAAAAAAATCCCAGAAACATCTGGGCCTCTGTGAGGTGTAGTCCAAGAAAGCAAATCCATTATGCCTGGGCCCCAGGTGGCCGGTGAGAGTCCCTCTCCCCAAATTCCAACTGCCCTGCTGTGGTCTCTGATAGAAAGAAGAGCAGTAAAGCACAGCTCCATCCATGTCCAGGCCCTGGCAGCTGGTGTTCCATGTTCCAACTGCCACCGTTTTGGCTTCTGAAGGAGAAAAGAGCAGCCAGACACAGTTCCCATGTGCCTGCATCCCAGAAACTGGTGACCACACCTTCTTCCATTCCAACTACCGTTGCTGTAGCCTCTGAAGGAGAAAGAAGCAGCCAGAAACTGTCTGGACTTAGAGCCTTTCCACACTACACTGTTATAGTGCTATTATTCCACTTTCAACATCCTGTGGAATTCTGGGGTTTATAGTTGACTGAGGCCAAAGAGCTCTCTGGTTAAAAATTCTAAATGCCCCACCCTAAACTACAATATAGTGTGGAAAGGCTCTTAATTCCCACTTCACCATCTCCCCTTTCTTTCTTGAGTGTTGCATCTTATTAAGGTCATAAGCCTGTAGAACTGACAAATAAATTAATTGTAAGCTGCTCTGAAAAACTTTGTGGATGAAGGATGGAATATAAATACTATATGGAAGGAAGGAACAGAATGGGGGGAGAAGAGGAAGGGGGAGAGGGGGAGAGAGATGCTTGTCCAGGTTGTCATAGGACTTAAGCTTCCAGATATGGCTGCTGTGAACAGCTTCTTTCCTTTCCCCTTACTTGACCACTAGTTCTTTCTTTGCAGCTTCAGCCTCGCTTATGATTTCTTCACACTTATCAGGCTGTGCGTGCCGGAGAAGGCAGTCGGAAGGAAGCCAAGAACCAAGAACTGCCTCATGTGTGAAGAGTCAATAGGTGAAGGATGGAAGAGAAAAAAGACCTATGGTCAAAGGACCAATTAATTTACAAATGTTTTCAGCACTGGACACATTTAACTGCAAAAGCATCAAAAATCCAGGATATCCTTCTTGGCAGGAGATGAGAGTGGTAGAAGCATAAGCTCTGATTTATTATTAAGAAAGAACAAGGTATATAGTTTAGGAAGCAAAAAAGAAGAGGAAGGAGGCATGGAGTTGCTCAGCTCTCCTGCTGTTAGAGGCACAGCTATACAATAATACTAGCATAACATACTACTAGAGGTGTGCCAAAAATTTTTTTCCTCTGCATTATTTTCAACCTTTCAGTTTCAAGGAAAAGAAGCCGCTTTCAAACACATGTCATGGGAGAAGATAATTGAAGTGAAATTCTCATAGGTGGAGATGAGCTTCACTCATCTTAGATTCAAGGAGGCCAGAGATGTACATGTATGTTCTGTTTATCAATGTGCAATCACATCTTCAGATGTTTGAAGCCAACCCAACTGCTTACACTTTTCTCAAAGCCTGGGGAAAGATTCCAGGAAGCAGCTATTCCCATGAAGCTGTTTCAGGTGGGGAGACATGGGCAGCTGAGGAGGAATGCAGAGACAGAGAGAAAAACAGCAATCTAATACAAAGGGAAAAGGAGAGACATATCCTCACCCGTCTCTTATTGTTAAGGTAGTGTTGAATAAAGCACTAAAAGAAGTTAGTATATACCTTCCAGATGAAGCATAGACTTTTTTGTGTGTGGTGGTGGGGAGAAGAATGTTTTGTAGAAACTGGAGGGCATATTTTCACTTAGTGCCATCCTAAGTAGCAAATGTATGAGAGCAAGATAAGAATTTGGTTTCCTGCTTATTATTATTACTACTGCAACTACTATCAGAATGGCAACTCTGTTAGCTTTCAAAAACTGCACTTTTTCTGGACTTTGCAGTGGAGTTCAGCAATCCAAAAATGCATTAAGACAGTATGTGCTAGAGGAAATTGCATCAGAAATGCATGCTCTTAGGAAAATTGCTTACAAAAGGTGCACTTGCTAAGCTAAATTACAAATAAGTAGGTATAAACCAAGCATAGGCAACTCTGCCACTGAATTTCTCACTGTTCGTGGTAGAAATCCATGTCACAGAGATGGAGTGCATTTGTTAATGTTTTCACTCCAACTTGCTCTGCAAAGTTGTTGAGGGTAGCATGCATCGTTCCTTACTCAATTTCCTAACTACAAAAAGCCGGTAAGGGTAGGGAAGGCGGAAGGAATGCAAATGGTCTGAGGTTGCCCAATGAGTTTGATGGTGAAGGGGCATTTAGGCTTGGCACATCCCAGTTCTAACCCAACCATAGTAATTTGTTGCCCTCCTCAGATTTGGGGATACTATATTAACCATCTCTCATCTTTGTTGATGCCTGTGTAGACTTTAAGATCTTTGGGGAGGCCTTTCCCTTTGTCCTACCACCATCATTGATACAGCTTGTTAGGACATGATAGAGAGCCTTCCTAGGTGGCTGTTCTCACAGTGTGGGACCCCCTCCCATTAAAGGCTAGGTGGGCCCCCTCCTTCTTTTTCATCAGCAGGCAAAGACTGTTCTACTTAAATAGGTCTTAACTCCTTAACTAGTGTGGCAGAAGAGTCATTTAATGGAGTGTATTGCACCTCTGTCTTGTGTTCTATATGTATTTTAAGCTGTGCTAAATATTTTAATAGGATTATTGTTTTAATTTTTTTTTCAACCTTTGTACCATGTGCTGTTTTATCTGTATTTTGTTTTAACTCTACACTGAAAGCCACCTTGACTTCTATATTGGGAGAATATATGAATATTAAAAAAAAATAACTACTACTACTATTATTACCTTTTACCCTCCTCTCCCTATGGATCAAGGCGGGGAAAACATTAGAATACAGCAATAAACACTTAACACAGTTAAAAAGACAAACACTAGTTAAAAATACACAATCAGTTAAGAGGATAACGTAAGTTAAAAAGAAATACCTATGAAGAACAATAAATTCATAATTTAAAAACTCATAATTAAAAAAAAACCCACATAGGCCTGTTGGAAGAGATTAGTCTTCCATGCTGTTTTAAATGTAGACAGCATATCCAGCTGTCAGATCTCTTCTTGGCAGGTCATTCCATGATTTGTGGCCAGCTGATGAGAAAGTGAATTATCAAATAAATAAGCAAGCCAGCAAGTGAGATTGGTTGTACGAAGATTCAATCCAAAATATTTTGAGGCATGGTGACCTATTGCAGCTCTGACCACTACACCACCCTAATTTGAAAATGATAGGCTGAGCAGTAGACTCATCCAACAGGACAACTTAATTTTTCCCTCAAGGCATCTCTTTAATCTTCAGCACTCTCATGATATGCTAATATGGCATAGCACAAGATGGCATGACTCACTGGGAAAGACAATAATGCCTGGTGAAGTGGAAAGCTGTAAGAAAACAGGAAGACCACATTACAAGTGAGTTGGCTGAATCAAGGAAGCACCAACCCTGACTCTGCAAGATCTGAACAGAGCTGTGGACAACTGGGGCTCTTGGTGATCTCTCATTCCTTGGGTCAACATAAATCAATGGCAAATAACAAACAATAAATAGCCCAGCAAGTCACATGTGTCCTGGAAGCAACAAAGTGAGGCCATTGTGCACTGTCAACAGTTTGGATATTCAAGGTATCCATTTGAACTGATCAAATCTCATTGTATCTTCTCCCTTTCACCACCAAAACCAGTTGTCAACAAAGTGCACTAGCCCAACTACTACCTTAGCCAGACAAAATATAGTTTTTCTGGCATTGTTGGACTGAAGCTCCTAACATTTCCCAGCATTGACTGGCTAGTGCTGCTGGGAGTTACAATCCAATAACATCTGAAGAGATGCATTTTTTCCCATCCTTGCATCACACTAGAATCTTGGAAACATGGGAACAAGCTTGATTCATTTTTCCTCTCTTTCATGGCTCTTTAAAGGAAAATCAGCATGGAGTGCGGGAAACCTTGCCAATATGACCCAGATCTGTCAAGTCATCATTCCCACCCCCAGCTCTCAAAATAGGAAAATAAAAGTTTGAGCAAAGGTTGTTTCCTTTAAACAAAAAAACTAAACTGCCAAAAGGGCGGAGAAGTGGGCACAGATCAAGCAAAGAGCACTTGATTCACCAAGAATCAGAAGCACCAAGCAAAAGCCTGACACTGCAAGAGCAGAAGTGAGAGGAGGTGCCAAGATATTAAAGAGATGCAAAGCTGCACAGAAGGACAAGAAGAAAGCCAAAGGAATGTTTCAATCAGGGCAGCCTTACTTCTAAGGGAGCTACTAGAGTCAAGCTGTACCAAAGAGAAACAAAAACTTGGCTGCACCCCAAATGAATGTAGGGGTTTTTGGTTTTTATACAGGCAACAGTAAGAGAACGTTGGAGTCTCTTGCACTTCAATGGGCACACTGATTCAAGTGGTGTGTGGACGTTATTTATAGGGAATTAAAAAGCCAAAAGTGTGCCACATTAAATGTAATATATCATCTGATCTGCTCAATATAAGCTACTTCATGTAGACACTGTAGACCTAAAATGCTGATCTAACAGATGCCAGGCCATGCTTGCTATCTTTGCAACCTTAGGGACTACAAGCTTGCTTTGTCTTTAGAAAGGACGTGAAGGCAAGGATTCTGAAGCTGCTAAATTCCATGCCTCAGACTGGTTTCTACATTTTTCTTGTGCTCATAAAGAGTGCACACACATGCACATACACAATTATATATGCCTCAATTCATCACCCTTCACAGGAATGGAAGCACATCCACACCCTGCATTGCAGTCCATTCTGTTCTGTTGTTGTGTGCCTTCAAGTCATTTCTGACTTATCCCAGTGCTATTCAAAGAGGTGGTCCCTAGACCACTGCTGGTCCCCAAGCCTGTGGCTTTTGGTCCCTGGAAGGTTTCCAAGAAGGAAAGAAACAGTTGCAGCCTGTGGATACCAAAATGATGCCAATCCCTGGCACTTTCAGGGGGAAAATCCTGCTGGTCCCTCACATCAGACAGCTTAAAAAGCACTGCCTTATCCAATAGCTTTTCAGATCAGCTTCTTGCGATTCATGGCAGCAGAATGCTGAGTCTGAGAGTGGAGTTCTGGGAAGTTTTTTAAAAGAAACCAGCTATTTCCATAGGACTTGCAACACACGTCTCTGGCTCACAGTCATAAAATAAGCCCAGTGCCTTGTGCATGTATACTCTGTAATTGGGATGTCTAAGATTGTAAACATCAGTTATTACTATTATTATTTATTAGGTGCTGATTGGTGGCTGCCGGGATGAATAATAACGATTTTATTGAGCCAAGCAGTAAATATTGACCCCAGTGAAGTCAAGGATATTATTATTTTCTTCAAGGAACAATAAATCTTGATATTAGCAGAACGAAGTCGATATATTTGTTTAAACACACATCTGTTGATCCCATCATCCACACGCCAGGAGGAGAATGCCAAAGCCTTTCATTCTTTCATTCTTTTTCTCTCTCACCGTTACTCAAGACAATAGTTTTAACACAAAACGCCACCCCATGCTGGGGGAAATAAGATTGAACTACAGCAATGATCTGTTGCTGAAAAACTGTCTTTCATGAGAGATGTAACTTGGCAAGGCTGTGTCATTCAGCTCCTCTGCAATCCCCCCACAAACGTGTAAAGTCTTATCCACAAACATGATTGCCTGTTTGGAAAACACTTTTGCATGCCTTTTGACAGTTCTCTCTTTACAGAGGACGTCAACAAGCTGTAGCTGTAATCAGGACATCTTCGTCTCAGCAAGGGCCGGTGCAATGCTACAGCTGAGACTCAGCTGTGAACCAGGGAATTCCCTGTTCAGCTCTTATTTTGTCCATGCACAGAAACCAAATGGTGCCTTTTTAACAGAGTCCTGTTGATCAGCCTTAAGTTTCACCCTCTTCAAAGACAAGAGTGTGCTATAGTGAATACAGTGTCTGAGAGCATACCACCTGGAATTCCAATCTTCATGGAAGCATGATGCTAACAAGAAGCTGCTGCTATCTCTTTGCCTCATCTTCCTGATGGGGTTGTTGCAATGGCAAAATGAGGAAGACCGGGCACAGCAGTATGAGCTGCTTGGAGAAGAAGCAACATTATAAAAGAATGCAGAATAAATTACAAGGTAATCATAGAATAACATAGTGGAAGAGACTACAAAGGTCATCCAGTCCAGTGCCCTGACATGCAGGAATACACAATCAAAGCAGATGGCCATCCAGTCTCTGCTTTAAAACCCACAAAGAAGGAAACTCCACCACACTTTGAGGTAACGTATTCCACTGTTGCTCTTACCAGCAGGAAGTTCTTCCTAATGTTTAGATGGAATCTCTTTTCCTCTAGTTTTAAGCCATTGCTCCTTGTCCTAGTCTCTGGAGAAACAAATTTACTCTGTCTTCTATATGACATCCCTTCAACTATTTAAACATGGCTATCATGTCACCTTTTTAACCTTCTCTTCTGCAAGCTAAAACATACCCAGCTCTCTAAGTTGCTCCTCAGAAGGCACAATTTGTTTGTTGTCATTTTGGTAGCCCTCCTTGACTCAAATACCCTGTCTTCCAAGGCTATCATGAAATTATCAACATCACAATATAAACAACTTTGGATTATGAAGTCAAAACCAGTGTTCTAAAGAGTTCTAATGTTCCTTGAAAGCTTAGTATAGATTTTGAGAAGGAAGGAGCTGGGCAAGAATTTCTTTACCACTACTGTTTCCTAAAACATGAAATCACAAGACTATGCTAGGTGTGTTTTTCCACTACAATTAAATTGATGACAATGTTATCAGCCAGCCTATCACAGAGTACTTTGGCAGGAGTTCTGTGCCAGACAAGAGAGTATGAAATGGGTGCATTGGTTTGAAGGTCACTGCACTAAGGCAAATTCCAAGTATTATGGCACATGGAGAACTTCTAAATCAAGGATGAGAATTCTGAATGGTCTTTAGGATGTTGTTTCGGCTATGTCCAGTGGCTGTAAACAGCACGGCCCATGATGAAGGATCATGGGGATTGTAATGCTACCAAATTCTAGAAATCCACATAATTCCAATCTCAGCAGTATGCTAATGGTGAAATAAGACATCACCTCAAATAGAAAACCAAGCATAGAGCAACAGCCTGTAATTCAAGCTGCACTGTGGGTCTATCAGACCCCAAAACATGTAGAAACAGCTTGAATTTAGAAAGTAGGCTGGGAAGGGAAGGATGCAAATCTAACTCAAATCACATGTGTAAAAAGAACAAGAGTGGGGATTAAGTTAAAAGCCTCAGAAACAAACAGCCACATTCTTGACCTCATGTACAAGTACTTCCACCTTAGTGTTCATGATGGCACTTCAATGTTTCTCTTTCCAACCCTGTCAAACTGCAGTTTTGCTTATTTTACAGCTTGGCCTGCCCTCAGTAAGAGGAATAGACCTGATCCAAGACATTTTAATATTTGAAGCAGAAAAGGACAAACAGAATGGCCCATACCAGGCATAAAAAAAAGAGAGAATAATTTAATTTCCTGCTCTGTGATGGCAGCCAGACTTGAATACTTGACACACTGAGGCCTGAATCCCGGCGGTAGTTCCAGTGGATTCAATTGTTTATGGTAAGTCAACAACAATGAAATCTCACTGATTCAATGGATCTGCAGTAATTGCAAACATCACAGGGATTCAGGCCTGAGAATGAAGCTTCACTGTAGAAAAACCCAACACCAGGATTATTTTGTTGACTGCTAGAGTGAAAACAGTGTGGCCCAGAGTCTGCTTGTAGCCCCTAAACCCCACTATTGTGGCCCCAAAGCCCTCTGAGAGCACTTCAACCCTCTCAAGTTTATTTTTTGAGGGGATCCATCAAACCATCAAAAAAAAAAGTGGAAAGTTGCATAACTATAGGTGTTGGCATCCACCCCAAGCAAATGGTGATCAATAGACTTAAAGCTGGACAAGGATCGCAAAAAGATTTTGGGATGCAAAGCAAAATCTCGCCAAGTTGGCAAAGAGAAAGGAAAGTACAAAGAAGAAACAATTGAAAAGGTGCAAGATTAATGTAGACTCATTTGAGAAACCCATTAAAATTCTAGTGAAATGTAAAAAAAAAACAAAAAAAAAACAAGTGGAAAGTATGCAAGTACATGGCCATTTGGTGTTCCAGCTTCTCACTGAAAGAAAAGGCCTGCATATGGCCACAAACCAGCTGAAAATGGCAACCAGAAGTGGCATGATGTCACTTCTGGTGTACTGTAATACACCTGTGTGGCTTATTGGGGAGGAGAAGCACAGGCAAAAATGGCCCTCTACCCCTCACAGAGCTGCCCACCCTTGGTGTAGTGGGAAGCCAGTTGAACACTTAACTGTTCCAGATAACTTTTGCTTGTCAAAGGAGGAAAAAATAAAGCCAAGACTGATTACAAACATTGCTACTTCATAACCATTTTAGAACTTGTAAATTTGGTAAGTACAATAACCGTTTGCTATTATACACAACAAAGATTTTGGGAGGGGTGAAGGAGAAAAGAGCTGCCTACATTTGACTCGATGCCACAGTCGTAGCCAGAAATCTCTTGACAGGGTGTAAAGCTATGTCACTCGTCTGGTGGGTAGAAGAGCAGAAGGGTAACGGGGCGGAATTTGGAAGGTGCAATCTGCTCCTTTTTGCAGCCCACCCGGGCTTTGTGCCTGCAAAGGAAGTTGCTTGTTCAAGTTCAGCTGTTGAGAGATACTGAAAATTTGTGAAAAGAAAAAAAGAGACAGAGAGAGAATTGAGCCTGCTGTGCCAATTCTAAATTGCCAAGCACACTACATGAGGCACCAATGGCAGCAGACACACTCTCAGCTTCCCTCTTCTTCGTCTTCATTTTTTTTTTCAGAAGCCTCTCTTTATGCTCCGAGACAGAGAGGAGGGAGATTACCAGAAGCAGTAAATGAGATACCAGGCAGAGGAACAAAAGGCTATAGCCAAACAAAACTGATCAGAAAGCATTAAAAAGAAACAAATCCTCCTAAGAGGAAGCGATACCATGGCTCAAAAGAGAATACAAAAATAGCAGCCCTTCCCTTGCACTCCATGTGGGAGCGAGAGCAGGAACGAGAAAGTAAGTGCTGAAGGAACAGCTCCTCCGCTTGGCAACCCCCGCCAGAATTGGGATTTGGGGTTCCAGAAGGATTTCTTAATCAAGATCAGTTCACCAGTGAGGCCAAGACCCCCATCCCTCTCCTCCCCACTTGTATCTCCACTGCTAATCCAGCAGTCTCTGGGAATATCTTGCATTTGCCTCGCCTTCCTCAAAAGGGAGAGGCACCAATCTGCTCCTGGCACTATAAGCTTCTTCCCTAAGCAGGTGGGGGAAAGTGCAAGAAACAGAAGCCCTCGTTAAAGACAGAAGACAGAATGTACAGCTTAAAACCAGAGGGAGGGGGAGAGAAAGAAGGGAATGACTTAGAACGTGGATCGCTTCCCAAGCAGGCCAGCTGGATCGATGTAGCAAGGCTGGGTTATTGCAAAGCACAGCAAAGGCTACCTGGTGTGATGGATGCAATGTTTTGGCAGGCTGGTACCCTTTCTCTTTAGGAGCAACCATCCCTCATCCCTGATGAATAACCCACTCAAGTGCCTTTTCTATATAACAGACAATGGGCCATTTTTAAGCTTCCACTCAAAACCTGCAATCATATCATTGCTTCATGTTCTGTCTTTTTCCACACTATTCTGTTGGCTTCCCTCTTCTCAGCCTTAATGACGATTCTGCATCCTTCCTTTAGCCACCAACCTTCTGGGTTCTCTCACTTTTACATGTCCTTTCCTTCTGGGACCTCCTGCCAGCCAAGCTGACAACTTTCCCTTCATTCCCAGAGTCTGAGCTGAAAATATGGAACATTCATGCTTTTTTAACACCTGCATACTCAATGAACATTGAAGCTATCACTTTCACAAACACTACATTGTACAAACCATGAAGCACCAAACGATAGAATGGGGGGAAGTTAGTAAGTGGGAGAATGAAAGATTTGCCATACTAGATCCAAATTTAGTTGAATGCATAAATCATAAAATCCTGCAAGTACCGGGATTTGACTCTATTATACTTCATTATAGGCCAACATGTAGCTTCATCAGTGCTTCTTAGCCAAGAATGACATTTTAAAAAGCCTTGTTGCTATGCTGATTTTAAGTTTTGCAAAATACAGCTTCATCAAATATTTGCTTAGAAGTCTGCCCTTGTAGTATTCAGATAATTTGCTGATCCAAATGGCCCATGTCTGGCTGTCTCATTCCATACTTTAAAAATGTGAAATTCTTATCAGCATTAATTAAAAGGAAAACAGCAAAGTATTGCATACTGGTACTATCCCATGACTTTTGCTCCACAGAAAGGCACTGTTCAGCACAAACTAAATCAAGGCAGAGCCAGACAGAAGGGGTGAAATGAACGCCTGAAAGCCAACCACCTTTGTGAAGGGAAGTGTAGGTGAGAGGATATTAACTTGGTTTATCTTTAATGAATCAAGGGCCATCTGTCAGACCTTGCAACTATGCCCTGATCTTATCAGACATGAGACCTGTTTAACCCAGCCTAAACTACTCATTTTCAAATTATGTCAGGAAGAATCATCAGAAGCTCCTTTGTACTGGGTCGGACCTCCCATCCACCCAGCTCAGTATTGTGTCCACTGTGTTCCTTTTCCATCCCTAAACGGGCATGCCAAGGACTAAGCCTGGGACGTTCTTCATAGAAAACATGCATTCTGATGCTGAGCTGAGCCTTTTCCAGTAAATCCTGGAATACTCAGAGGGTTACCAAGGGGTCACTAACTTCAATTAAGCTTCTGTAGCCCACCCTCCTTTGCATGCTTCACAGCTCCAGGTGACAAGGAGGTCTTATGGATTTTGCAAGCACTCCACCCATTTCAATGACACATCCTTAAAATAGCACAAATCATGCCACAAACCACAAGATAGCTATCTGGCAGGTGGACAGGTAGGTAAGAGATCCCTGCTAAAGAGGAAGGAGTGTGTCATCACCCTCCTTTCAGTCCCCACACCCATTCCAAAAGTATCTAGGGAAGAGGACCTAGTAGGATCCACTCCCATATTTGGGAAACCATTTGAAGTGCCAAAAATTATACAGGTTGCTACATTTGCCATACTAAAAGGTAAGGAGATATTAGTTTCTGGCCCTGAGGATGGGCCATACCCTTGAGAACTTACCCATGCAAACAGAGCTTTAATGCAGAGCCCTTCCCCTTCTCCTTAGGATGTTGACTGTCTATGTGCAGTGAGCTTTTAGTATGTGAATGAGCTTTCTGATACATGATTTCTGTCAGCTCCCCCTGAGAAGCCAGGCTGTACTTCTCCCCAACTGTCACTCAATATCCCAGCATGGTCTAGTGGTTTGAGCATCGGACTACAACCCTTGAAACCAGGCTTCAAATGCCCACTCCACCATGGAAACCCACTGGGTGGACTTGAACAAGTCACACCCTCTCAGCCTCAGAGGAAAACAAAAGCAACCCCCCTGTGAACAAACCTTACCAAGAAAACTCCATGATAGTTCACCTTAGGGTAACTATAAGTTGGAAATGACTTAAAGACACACAACAACAAGAGGAGCAACAACAAAAGCAGTCCAGTCCAGACATCTACTACCTCTTGAAGAAGAGGTGATCTTGAATTATGATGCTGAGGAACCCCTACAAACACATAAGCACCCATAAAGACATGGGATGTGTCTTGCACACCTGTACTTTAGGTGATATATTAGAAAAAGTGCAAGGCTTAAAAAGAAAACAGTCCAAAGCCACATTCAACCACGGTGAAAGACTATATGACTAAAAAAGAGAAAGAGAGAAGGAAAGCAGGGCTGTGATCAGCTCTCCTGAGAGGCCAAATCTACCCATCTGTACTTCTCTCCAACTGTCACTCTGTCTCCCAGTGTTTCACAAACTTTGGTCCTCCAAGTAGACCAAGTCCCAGCAGTCGCTGCTGGTTTGGCCACCAGTGAGAAATTCTGGGAGCTGAAATCCAAAACATCTGGAAGGCCAGAGTCTAGAAACCACTGTAGTGACCATTCCACTAGGCTGAAGAACCTCACAACACAGAATTCGTCACTGAATTTCTTTTTTTTCCTCTTCCCTCCACATTCCCTTTTCCTTGTATGTCATGCATATTTTTATTTTTTAAACCTTACAGCAGAGACCATCTTATCTCTATTTTTTTGTTTTGAAGGTCTGTTAGTCACTTTCCCATTTTTAATATCATCATTTATTAATTTTTAAATAAAATGTTAATATAAATAATATTTTTAAAAAACTTTAAAATATCATGGAGTACCCATAGGGAATTCTAAGCTATTCACAGACAAAGAATACAAGCTGAGTGCATTATAATTTAATATCTCTAACGATTCAAAAGTCACAGATATACTTTCTTCCCACTCTGGTTTGCTACCAGCACTCCATACTGGGAACTGCTTTATTGGAAAGCTCAAAACACACACAGGGAGAGACACACCCTCCTAGAAAAAAAACACATACACATGGGCATTTCCAGATGGCTGTGCAGAAGATAACACAAACTGAAAGCTAACACAAACTGACACATTTGCCAGCATGGTGGATGCTGAGAGACATATGGGACCATTCTTCCACACACACACACACACACACAGCCTCCAAAAACCTGTGCAGAAAAACCCAACTTTGCACACCCTTCTGTCTGCTACACGCAGGGGCAGTGAATGCATGCCAGGTTTCAGCTAGCTTTAACGAGACTCTCCAAGGTGCTGCATGCTTTCCTTCCAAAAGACATACAGCACCTTGGAGAGCCCCTTTAAAGCTAAGCAATACCTGAAGTGGACTTACCACTCCATAGATATGGGAGCCATGAACTACCATTTAGCTCCATATGTATCACACAAGCAGCTGCCAGCATATTCCTCACGAAGTTTTGGTTTTCTCCCTTCACTTATCCTGGGATTAACCCATGCTGGTGTCTTCCCCAGTCCACACCCACCACCCCACCAGAGCTCTCTGGCTCCCCAGGGGAGTACATTAAGTCTCTTCTCTAGTCTATTGACCTCAGCTGGAGGGGTCAGGGAGGATTATAAGGAAAGTATTTAATCAAGTTTATGGAAAGGCCGCACGTGTCAGGGGAGAAAACCTCCTGGAAGGGGTGGGGAAGAAATGTCTAAAGATCTTTCTGGCTCAGCTTTGCCTTTGATTCTTTATCTCTCATACTCCTTCAATCTATAAGCCTGGTGTTTTGGGGGGCTTTCTTTGGGGGGGAGAGAAGCTGGATGGACAGACAGGGAGTAGGCTGAGGAAGCCAAAAGTCTCTGCTATCCATTCCTTGCTGCCTTTTGGATCCACACCCAATCCCTCACCTTCTTTCAGAGCTCAAAGCCAGAAGAGCAGCGGCAGGGAGAGGGGAAAAAAACAGAAGACAACCCTTGCAAGGGGGTGGATTAGACACTTAGCAACAACAAACTCTCATATTGCCATGAAACGCATCTTGGAGAGAAATCAAAGCCACACAAACAGAGCCAGAAGGATGAGGGAAGGGGAGGGAAGGAAGGGGAAAGGAGTACCAAAAGCGCAGCTTAGGGCTGGAATCCTCTTGGGAATCCCAACTAAATCAGATTCCCTGAACACTTAGGTAAATCCTTAAGTTCCAATGGGTCTACTCTAGCTAGGATTCAGGCTACAGAATACTCGGGTTCATCTCACAGGCTGTCCACAGAGCAGCAAAAACACACCTCTTGGATTGCTGTGTCTCACTCTGCTTCTGTAGCTGTGGCAACCCAACACACCCAGAAGTTTGTCTCACGGTTTTGACGACCTTCCGGACCCTTCACCCACCCAGCCCTTACTACATGCACACCCCATCATTCATGACCACCACCACCACCCCTCCCCATAGCCTCGATTTGCCACTCTTGGAGTTATATTGGCCTTCTGACATCGAGGTTGCAAGGATGGAGATTCAGAAGGGGGAATTACCGCGGGGTGGAGAGAGAAGCGGGAGGGCTTGGTCATTCCCAGCCATGATCTTCCTCCCTGACTTAGCAAGGACAGAAGTTTGTGCGTGGAAGTTTTCCTCCTCCTCCCTGCCCCCTGGTCACCTGCAAATCTGCCCCCACTGCTTTAGGAAGGAACCCAGAGAGAAGTACAAGGTTGGACTTCGAATTCTCGCCTAAACTATTCAGGGTCTCGAATGCCTTCTCTGTCAGTTTCCAAAGATCCCTGCAAAGCCCTGGAGAGTTAGATCGCGGGCTGGGAAGGGGGGGAGGGAGGCTGAAGAACTAACCGCACACTCCGACTCCAGAAACCCTCCAGACGCCCGCCTCGAGCCAAAGCCGATCAATCCATCGGAAATCAATCCAGTCAGCAAACCGCGTCTACCACGTTCCTCCCCCACCCCCCGTTTCACACACCCGGCGCGCCTCTTAAAGAAGACCCACATCGATCGACAATAAATTGGTGACGGGGCGGAAAAAAGGGAAGAGCTGGCGGGGGAAAAACGGGAGATCTTCCAAACCCCTCTTCTTGTTCCGTTAGAGGACAACGGACAGGGAGAAAAAGAAGGGATACAAATCCACGCAAAGGAGAGAAACATTTTTTAGAAAACCGGAGTCACTCCGTACCTTGGAAGAGGAAGACCGACGCCATCCCGGCCAAGATCGCCCAAAAGAGCGGGGTGCGCATTTTTGCCAGAAGTCCAGTCATGCTTGAGGTCGGTTTTGTTTCCCCCACTTCTCTCTAGGACAGATCGCTCGCGCTTTGGCTTCTTGCCCGTCCAGCCGAGCTTCTTCCCCTCTTCCTCCTCGGATCCCGTGGCTCCGGAGCTGGCAAGCGAGGGGGTGTTGGGCTTGGGTCTTGTCTTTGATTTTAGGTCCTCCTTGCTTTGGAAAGAAGGAACAGCCGGGAGAGGGAAGGAGAGAGAATCCAAGGCTCGCGGGAGCCCAACCCGGATTGCTGGGAGGCAGCCGAGAGGGCGAGCGACTTCTTCGCAGGAATTATCTCCACTCAGACGTTCTGGCACCCAGACCCGCTCCAAGATATGGGATGCAGAGGGCCCCGCCTCCGCGGCGCGCTCATTGGTTGGAGGCCAGGAATTGACACCAGCCGCGACAAACGCGCGCCTTCATGGAGAGTGTCTGCGAGCGTTAAAGAGGCGGCGGCGGCTGGTCCTTTGGCATCGCCTCTAATCCAGATTACGTGCGCTAGGCGTGAGTCCGGATCCGCGACCGCCACCACGAAAATCTCCCTTCTGCATCTATATGCAAGTGCAGAGCATCTGCATTTACAGTGCTGTCGGATTAACGAGTCCAGAATCGCTGACACTCCACCATCTCTTCTTCTCTGCAAGTGTGCATCCTTTGCACTCGGAGTGACTTCGGATTAACATGTCTAGTCTTGCTACCGCTACAAAATGCCTTTCCTTGTCTCCCTGAAAAGCGGATATATCTACATTTGGAACACTTAGTCGTGGAGTATTTTAGAGTCACTTCGGATTAACACCTCCAGAGTTACCACTGCTTCGAAATCTCTTCCCTTCCTTCACTTTCCGTCTCCAAAGTGTGGATCGTCTACATTCCGACTGACTTCGGAATTGTGGCTCCAAAGTTACTGCCATTATGAAACATCTTCCTTTCCTGCGGGTTCTCTTCTAGTATTATTAAAGATATGCGCGTTGCTTCCCCGATCTCAAGTGTCAGAGTTTCAGCTCCATGCTCTCACACGATATTGGGAAATCGCAGTTGCTTCCATGTATGTCTTACAGGGTGCCCGTAAATTTAAGGATACGCACCTCAAATGTAAGGTGTAAACGCAATAGGCAAGCGTTTGATTCACGTAGGCGTCCTCATTGGAGAGATATGATGAACTGCAGCCACCGACTGGCCATTCTCTTAGGCCATTTCCGCACTAGCCTGTTATAGTGCAATTATTCCACTTTCAACATCCTGTGGAATCCTGGGGTTTGCAGTTTAGGGAGGGGCCTCAAAGAAAACCCCAGGTTTGTTGCCCTGGTGTAACAGAATCACACAAAGGAAACCCAGTCCGCAGTCTTGAAGAGTCACCTGCAAATAAAAAACACAAGAAGCTGCTCTCTCATTTGGCCCCCCAGCCAGGAAAAAATTTCACCTGTGGAACTTCTCTACATCCACATTCTCTTAAAGTTAAACTTCTGTTGTAGAAAATTAAAGGGAGAAGGACAGACAAATAAGGTGGCCAACCACAGAATAGGTAAATCTGGCAGTCTCTCTTCCATGTCTGAATTCTGGTAAATTTCAATCAAACTTGAAATTCTTAATTTACCAGTTCATAGGAAAACAACCTGATTTAAGAGCCAAGTTCCTTGTGTGTAATACACACAGAGGTGTACTTAGGTATTTGTAGAGAGAAACAGAAAATAAAATCACCAAAAGCTCTCTCTTGTTAAATTGCTGAAAATGAAAGTCACGAAAGGTTCAGAACACTATAGTGCCAAACATGTGTTTGTTTTTAAGTCATACATACACCATATAGTTATCTGCCACCAAACTGGCTTCAACTTCTTGCCAGCCTTCTGAATGTGAACTCTCCAAGAGGCCTTGCAGATTCAAGGGTGAGGTTTCTTTGAGTCAGTCCAAAGTGACCTTCCTCTTTCCTTGTCACCTTCAACTTTATCAAACATTTCTGACTTCTGAGCATTCCTTGATCTTTTCCAATGAGTTCTGTTGTCTGAAGATGTGTCCAAAGCATGATAACCTCTGTTTAATCTGTTTGGCTTCTAGGGGAAACTCATACCTTTAGAGTAGCATAAATAAATACCAAGTGAAATAAGGGACAGGGCTTTTTTCCCTTTAATGACTGTGTAGAAGTGAGAGTATCAGCAACACCTGCTGAAAGTCTTTCTTCTACATGGCCATCAAAGGGACAGGACCCCCTCCCTTATTTCACCTGGCCATGCTAGCTGGATCCCACAGGTGTGCAAGCTGTTATGGCAAGGTGCTGAGCACAGCCATTGCGCAACAGTTAATTGATTCTCCACCCACCAAGTTAAGAGTATGCAAGACAGGTGTGTAGCTGCACAGTGATTGACTTAACATTGCACTTACACAACCTGAGAGAAAGCTTGCCTGGTGATTTTTATGGAGGCATAGCGCTTCAGTGGGATTCAGCCATAATTATCTACAGTTACCCCTCCACATCTGTGGGTTTAACTTCCACAGGTCTGACTATTTGTGGGTTTCTCCAACTCCTCCCCAAACATACACCTCAAGTGCTTCTTTTCCAGGCTTTGCTCAGGCTGTGCTGCCCTTTAGAAACCTGCCTCTGGACCTCCATCTCTTCCACCAGCCGCTGCCTGACCAGCTAAGGACAGCTCACAGCCTGATTTCTCAGCACCGCAAACCACCTCCATTTTGTCTCCCATACCCAAGGAAGGAAATGAGCAAGAGAAATGAGTTGTAGGGCCACCCAGTCACATAGGGATGGGGGGAGGGGTGGCGCACCCTGGGTGGCATTTTTTAGGGGCACTGCCACTCCTTACCTGCCTCCCCATGTGCTGTAGCTCCTTCTCTGGGTGCTGTAATCATGCTCATGCACACTGTAGTGTAGCTCCTCCCCGTGCACTGTTGTCCCACCCCCATGCCCCGTAGCCCCACCCACTCATACTGTAGCCCCGCCCACACATGCTATAGCCACACATTCTGTAGCTTCACCCCCACAGCTCTGTCCCCCTCCGCCCCTACCCTACTCATACCAAGCTACGCAACTGGGGCCACCATGTTGATCCATCCCCTTTCCCTCTCTTTTCGTTGATCTGGTTCGGACCCTGGGTGCCTGCTCTCCTCACCATGTCTTGCCCACCTTCCAACAGACACACATTTTGATATTTGTAGTTTTCCTACTTTTGTAGAGGTCCTGCACCCCCAATACTAGCAAACGTGGAAGGACGACTGTACTTGTATCAGGTATTCCCTAGGTTCAGTACAATCTTTTTTTTAAAAAAAAAATACAATATTTTAAAACTATACTTTGAAAAAGCCACTCACCAGCTTCATACTCAATTTAACAAAACACCACATTATACTAAGAAAAAGCTGCACCCTGTGGCTGTCATGCTCATCTCAACAACCAAAGGGATACAAATTATATGCATTTTGCAACCTCTGCAGAACACCATTCAGAAGGGACATGAGGTCCCTGACCTCCGTCAGCCATCATAGAATCTCAGGGTGATTCTCCTAAAGCTGTTTCCAATTTCCCTGTGCCATAAATAAGGGGAGTGGGTGGGAGCCAGAGAGCAGGGAGTGGGATTGATTTATGGAATTTCCTTCCACAACAGGCAGAGAGGTCTATAAAATAGCATTCAGCCACAAGTGAGAAAATGTGTGATTCTTCAGATGTTTGGTGGACTACAAAGCCCACAAGCATAGCTGTTGGTGAGGGATGCTGGGAGGTGTAACCTTTCACAGGTTGAAGGACTACATGTTCCATCTCCTTGCATGACTGAACTGTCAAAGAAGACACATCCTTCAAAGCTGCTATGAGGCCCATTTGGGAGAAAGGCAGCATACAAATCAAATCAGATCACATAAACAATAATGGCTAACCACTAAATGAAACCTCCATTTTCAGAGGCAGTAATGCTAAATAGAGTTAATGCTAAATGAGAATGTTTCCATTTTCAGAGGTAGAATACCAGTCAATAAGAGCCAGTGTAGTGTAGCGGGTTGAGCATTGGATTATGACCCTGGAGACCAGGATTCATTTCCTTCCTCAGTCTTGGAGACCCACTGGGTGACCTTGGGCATGTCACACACTCTCAGCCTCAGAAAACCCTGTGATAGGTTCTCCTTAGGATTGCCATACATCAGAAATAACTTGAAGGCACACAACAACAACAACAACAACAACAACAACAGTGAATGCCAATAACCACAGAGTGAGCAGCTGCCTTTATGTCCTTCTCAAGGGCTCCCTGGTGGCACCCAAGAAACGTAGTGTAGCAAACGTGGTGTTGGGCGAGATTTGATGTAAGAGGATTAATTTTGTGTTCAGAGTTTGTTCACAATCAGAATAAAGGATTAGGTGGGGGAGAGACAGGCAGTCCCCAATAAAGGTTTCCAGATAAATTAAGAGATAGGACTCCAGTCTCTTGAATAGTTGTACAGAACAGGGAATTTCACCAGCCTTCAAGGAGGTTTGTCTGGCTCTTGGCCCTTTCCCTGAGCCCCAGATCATCATTTTCCTTTGTTTTAATGTGTTGTAAGCCCACTTGGGTTCCATGTCAGGAGAAAGGTGAGAGAGAAATTAAATAACTAAAACATTTTCCTGCCCCCCCCCGCAAAAAAGGGTGGGAGTAAATTGTATTTCTTGGAAGCTTCTGGGGGCTGCTACTCATCTCTTCAATGTTTAACACTGAAAAGAGTACCTGTTTTTCTCATCTCTGGGATAATTCTGTTTCCTTGACCCCAAGCAGCATGGGCCCCCAGGCAGAAAAACTGACCCACAGATACAGCACAACTGCCCACTGCTCTGTCCCAGAAATAAAACCTAGGGCGGATAAAGTTTAAATAGGAGAAAGTCTGTTACCCTGTTCTCTGGGGGTCCCAGGAGGGATACCTAAATAACCAAACAGTAAGACACAAGCTTGGGGAAAATTAGCTGGAGCACTCACTTAAGCTAGCGAGAGGTGGGGTAACTTAGCAGGATCTTGCAACCCAGTGTCTTCGGGGTCAGGTCAGTCAAGCAGCCAGATGGGTTTAAAGTAATAAAAATGATGTTTTATTGAATACAGACAAACGTTAAAGACACCACAGTCACACAGATAACTAAGGAATCAGAGATTGAATTAGGGATAGGGATTTTCAGAGGGAAGTGGGTGATATGACACCTGTCTCATCGTCCTGGAGCTTAGGAACGAAGCCGGGGATGTGGAGAAGAAGCTCAGCTCGATTAGTTGAGGGGAACTCGCCAAACAAAATGGCAGCAAGGTGGGATGGAACTCTGGAGCGGGCCAAGCGATCCGAGGAAGGTCTCGGAATCAGGGGTCTTTATAGGGTGGATTGTGACTGCAGGCTATGCCTTACTCTTGGAACAACAATGAGTTTTGGGTGCGAGACAATGTCTCGGAAAGGTCACAACTTTGCATGTTGGAGTTAAGTCCGAATTGGCAAAGAGGTAGACTGTATGCAAATGCACAGCGCTTACCAGTGGACGGCACAATCTTTGTCCAGCAGCCTGCTCGGGGCAGGAGGCTTTTGTTAGTATCGCGCATATATAATGAGGTGTTTGCTGGAGAGGTCCCTGAAGCGACGAACCGGCTGTATCTGGCCTGCCTGGGTGGAGAATGGAATGTCCAGTAATTATCAGTTGTGATGGTTTGCGTGCTCATCCGGTGGCCTCGCAAACACGTGGAGCGGGGTGGCAGGGAAAGCCAAATTGTTTGATATCAAAATGATATCTAGGGGTGTCCCCAAAGAGGTCTAAACTGCAGTAACAAGTCTCTATGCTATTCTAAAGTTTGGAAATTAATAAAAGGGAAGGAAGAAGATAAGAAGGGAGAGAAAGAAAAGAAAAGAAAAGAAAAGAAAAGAAAAGAAAAGAAAAGAAAAGAAAAGAAAAGAAAAGAAAAGAAGTAGTATTCTTATTGTTGGTGATGGCTTGTTGTTGATTTGTGTGTGATCCCTCAGCCAAACACCAAAAACATATTAGACCACAGATCAGACTTACTTTCCTCATCTCTAAGCTTAGTGCTTTGCCAATGCGGTGAAGTATGACAACAATTGTGGTGCAAGCACCAGGGGAACAGTGCAATATTCTGTTATCTGAAGGTTTAAAAACTAGCAAAGTGCTATCAAGTAAACAATACACCTAGGAAGGCTAAAATCAGCAGACAAGCGTACGTAGCTCCTGCTCTATCAGATGGCAAGAGCCAGGGTTGCTAAAGGAATATGAATGAACGGAGGGCAAAAGATAACAGGGGATCGCTTTATTTCGCGCTGCCTTGTCTGGATTTGCTGCTCTCCCGCAACATATAAATGACATCGATTTGGGAGCCTAATGAGATAGTAAAAGGGGCTGTCATTTCTCGCAGAGATGTAGCACTTGAAGATCAAATGGAGTTCGTGATATCCTTAGCCACAGCTTCTGTGTTGTCACACAGGGAGGCAAGGATTGGGGTCGATTCATACAATCAGCAAGATCCAGAGATCATTCTTTTCCTCAGGTTAATCACAGTGAGTTGCAGGTGGCTGAGCTGCAATTGTGAATGCTACGGTTGCCAGAATAGGAGACAGGGATCTTGTCTCTTTAATGGCTGTGTAGAATCTCAGCAGATGTTCTTTGTCCTTTACTTCACATGGCAACCCAGACAAATGCTTTCCTGTGGGGTGGTAGAGAGATACTGTGTTCATTTGGGAAGATTGTGTGGCCCTTCCAACTTTCCTGGATTGCAAGTTGCAGCATTTCTCAGCACTTAGAATGCTGGCTAGGGCTGCTAGGAGATGTAGTCCAACAGCCTCTGGAGGTTACCTGTTCTCTCCTGCCTGTGACTGATGGTATTAAGTTACAGAAGGAGAATTTTTAATTGAACATTAGAAGGAACTTCTTGATTGTAAGACCAGCTTGGCAATGGAAACAATCACCTAGAAAGGTGATGGGATCTCTTTTTATGGACATCTTCAAAAAAAGTCTGGACAGCTGTCTGCCGGGAATGCTGTAACAGCAGTTTCTGCACTGAATGAAGGTTAGATTCTATCGCTGAGGAGGCCCCTTCCATCTCTATAATTCTGCAATTTTCTTTTGTGATAAGAGAATCAGTACAATATAGCATTCTGGGTGTTGGACAAAGACTCTGGAAACCAGGGTTTGCTCAGCCATGGAAATCCACCTAGTGGCCTTGGGCAAGTCACATCCTCTCAGCCTCAGAAGAAGGCAATGGCAAACCCCCTGGAACTATCCTTGGCAAGAAAGATCCTGTGATAGTTTTGCCTTAGGGTCTCCATAAACTGAAAATGACTTGAGCATATACAACAAAAAATTCTATTATTCTCATTCCTTTTTTTATTATTGGCAAGCTGAAATACAGTGGGAAAGGATTGTCAAGAGTTAGCGGTCTTGGTTTGATTTAAGGGTCCCCAAGTTACACAAGATTGGTCCAGGGGAACCAATAATGAAGTAGTTACTTTTGTTTTGAGCAGGTGGGAGAGTTTTGCTCCTAAATTTTAGTGGATATGTGTAGCATTGTAAACAAAAACCTCCCTTTCTTGATATTTTTCCCCATCTTTTGTCTTGCAAACAAAAGCATGCCTCTTAATATACATCTTGTTCTCAACTCGCTTCACTTGCCATAAGTTTGATTGACTATGCAGCTTTGTAATATCCGTTCTTTACTATGTGATCCCTGATTGGCTGGGAGCACCTATGTGAGTACATCCAGAAAGCACTGCACTTACTTTCATTCAATCTATTTCATTTCTTTATATTTCATTTTTATTTACAGTATCTCTACCCTTCCCCATATTGCAATATCCCTGGGTGGCTTATAATAAAATCAGATTAATTTCAAATGTAGCACAAGGAGACAATAAAATTTAAAACACTAAAGATAATTTAAAATTCTGAAAACATATTAACCAGTTGCTAGTTTAAAAAGTTGAAGTTAAAGCAATATAAAACCATTTATGAATATACATTGAGTGAAGTCATTAGGCCCAAAAGCTTTTATTAAAAAAACAGGTTTTAGCTTGGTTCTGAAAGGACACCAGCATCAGCACTAATGTCTCCAAAGGGGTGTGTGGCACATCTGGGAAAGCCCTCTCTCACTGAACATTAGAAACATATTTTGTTCCCACTGGTGTGAGACACAGAAAGGCTCCTCCAGCAGCTCTTTATTGTCAGGCAGGTATATATGGGGAAAAGCATGCTTTCAAAAAACTAAGGGCCTTTCTTCACTACACTGCTATAATGCTATTATTCCACTTTCTGGTTTATCTTCAGATCATATAAATCTTTCACCTTTTACCACTTTCAACAGCCTATGGAATCCTGGGGTTCACAGTTTTGGGAGGGGCCTTTAGAATTCTCAGCCAGAGAGCTCTTCGGCTTCAGTAAACTACAAACCCCAAAATTCCACAGGATGTTGAAAGTGGAATAATAGCACTGTAACAGTATAGTGCAGAAAGGTCCTGTTCCCATTTGCCTTCATTTGCAACCATTGTGATGACTTAAGTCAGAGGTTCCCAAACGTTGATCCTCCAGATGTTTTGGACTTCAGATCTCAGATGTCCCAGACAGTTTGGCTAACTGTCAGGAATTCTGGGAGCTGAAGTCCAAAACATTGGAGGGACCAAAGCTTAGGAACCACTGAATTAAATAATGAAATTGCATTATCAATGGTAGGTAGAAGCTTCCATGTTTATATGGCAGTGAATCTTTTCTGGGTTTTTACTGCAAGTAAAGCATCTATGAAAGGTGTTGACCCTTAACCTTCAAACAGGTTCAGATAGGTCCTTCAAATTCTGACTAAAACTCAGATCAGATTCGCTACATCTTTGACATGAAAGCCACCAGCTGCCACTTTGTCATGTTATATCCTCTCCACATCCCCAAACTGTAAGATAGTCAGAGGCAGAAGTACAAGGATCAATTGCCTTTGTATGAGAGAGAGCTCTGATACTCTGGTGCTTTTGCAGTGCTTGGTTTATGTTTTATTTAAAAACATACAAGGAAATTATAGGTAAAATAAAATAATGGACTGAGCAACTTCACTACAATCGTGAGCTTTAGATCTCCCAAAAGCAATGATGTGGTCCCCTGCAGATTCTTCCGTCTGCTTCCTATCCATAAACTTCAGCTTAGGGCTCACGGCAATCTCTGTTTCTGTCTTTGTCCAAATTCAAAGTTACTCAGCCTTCTGTCTATTCCCCAAAATCTGGTGAGTATCAAATCCCCGAGGCAAGAGAAAGTTTCAAGAACATTAAAAAACAATACACAGCATAATCCTACCTCCATCTACTAAAAGGTATGTCCTTTGGGTAGCAGCATCACTTAGGCTATTTCCACACTACACTGTTACAGTGCTATTATTCCACTTCCAACATCCTGTGGAATTCTGGGGCTTGTAGTTTACTGAGGCCAAAAGCCCTTCTGGCTGCGAACTCTAAATGCCCCTCCCTCAACTGCAAACTCCAGGATTCCACCGGATGTTGAAAGTGAAATAAAAGCACTATAACAGTGTAGTGCAGAAATGGCCATACAATCTGTTAACGTTACATCCCTTTCCTATCCATTAATTGGCTCATGAAAATCCTGGTGTGTGGCTCATCTGTTCTAATCAATACAGCCTAGTTCATAATGAAGAGCTGGTGATTTCCCATTCAGTGGGGTGATGAATCACCTGTAGCTTTTAGTCTGAACTTTACTGGGGCTATGCAGATGTGGAACCTATGGGGAGAGTCTCAGCACCTTGAAGACCTCATTTAAAGTTCAGATTAAAATCCAGAGTGGAATCAATCGACTGATATGGGAGCGATAAGCCACTATCAACAACAGAATTGTGACACTGTCCCATTTGCTATATGAATTATCTCTGGATTCATCCAGATCCTAGAGAGAATTTAGACCCATCCATGTGCCTAATCTCTTCGGAATCATCCATGTACCTAATTTAATTCTCTAATTAGAGAATTGTCTGGAATCATCCATGTGCGTAATCTAAGAAGATGAAAGAATCAGCAAGCCAGATAACACAAACAAACTGAGGAGTTGGGTAGGGAGATGAACTGTATATTTATATACTTTGGGGAAACATTTCGGCCCTGAAAAACAGATTGTAAACGTTTTTCCTTTACAAGTGGAAATTACAGAATATTCTGCATAGTCTTACGTTTAAGTACGTTTTTCTGCTTCAGCATAGGCTTTGCACACTGTTCTTGACTCAGAATTTGGAAAAGGCATGAGAGGTAGGCAGCTATATCAAACTGTTAGTCCAAACAAGTGTAAATCCATTTAATCAGTAAGAATTTGGTAAGTCAATGTAAGTTCCATTGATTTGATGGGACTATTCTAAATGGGGGAGCTAGCAATCGGACATATGACTAAAGCTCTTAGAATCTTCCTACCAGGATGGACATTGGACATGGTGGCTATGAGACTGTGGGAGCTGGAGTCTTAAAAGTAACATTTCAAAGCTGTTGGTTTTACCAGTTGCTTTCAAATGCTAGTTCTGACAGCATCTGGTGCCTTTCCTGGATAATTCCTTACCTTCGGGGGCAACATAATGGGGTCAGTCCTATCTGCCTCCTAAGCCTGGTGGGCAATGGCCATAGGTCAATATGAAGCAGACAAAATTTGTCTAATACAGGCCTGTTCCAGGAGTAAATAGTGTAGAACTATTCATTAGCTGCTCATACCTTCTCTTCTTAAAGACTTTTAGCATGCATTGTTAATTCGCTCAGTGCTTTTTCTAAGCACGTAATGTTGCCCAGTGTCCCGGAACGGTTCTTTTGGAGCCTTCAGCTTGTGGCTTTGTGGAACATCAACTTTTCATGTTGAACAGCAGGTGGTGTTCGACAGAACGCCTTGCAATAAATGCCTAATATCTGTTCCACTCGTACAGACCCGTGTGTGCCTTTGCTGATATGGATACACAGATAGGAAGGCTGCAACCAGGAGATATGGGTACACCAGAGAGAAGGAGTTTGCAGCAAATATTGTCATACACGCCTTGTATTCATTTGGAGCAGGTACAAAATCAGAATAATATTCCAGAATTGCAGCACAGCCATGACTGCACTGCCGAACTTTATGTGGAATCTAGTAGCTTGCAAAGAAATGAGCTCACACTGTCACCTGGAAAGCATGGGTCACCAGCTTTATCTGGAGATCCTGTTGCAATAAAAGTGGGCATAGAGAAACAGGCCACCATCTTCTCCCAAAGGAATGCTAACAACTGCCAACATGGGCCACAGACCTGTATGTCTGTCATTTCCAGTTGAAGATTTTCTTAAGGGACTTTGGGCTGGAAGCAACCAAAGACATATCCAAGTTTGGGATGTTTAGACTGGCCCCACACCAAGACATGGGAACCATGCAGTAGCCTGTGCTCCCATATCTGTAATTCTAGGATATCACTAGTAACCTGGCTGGTTGGCTGGGTTTCCAACAGTGAGCAAGAAATACATCTAATGCTTGGATCCTGTGCCAACGGAAGACCAGGGCTCTTTAGCTGTAAGTAATAAAGTTGTAGCTGTTCTGTGCCAACAATCTATTTGTCAGTGCTCTTTAAATTTCTGAATTCTACCCCACCAATTAGGTCTGAAAAGTTATCTTTTCCTTTGAAAAATCCCAGTATGGATGAAAAGTTCTGGTTTTCCTCTGAACCTAGGCTGTGCTCATCATTTTTAATCATGTCAAATTGGAAAGTTTTCATTCATGTTTATTTCATTCACACCAGATATTTTTTTTTTAGCTATTAGGGCCAGTCCTATGCTCAGTTAGCTGACTCAGGCAGCAGATACTAGATCATGTACTGGGAGCAGTGGAAACACCATTTGGCTTTTGTCCTCAGCTGAAGGACACAAGCCATTTCCACACTAGACTATTATAGCACTATTATTCCACTTTCAACATCCTATGGAATCCTGGGGTTTGCAGTTTAGAAAGGGGCCAGCCGGAAAAAATTATGGAAAAAATAATTGAATTTAGTGTGTGTCGGACTAGGACCCTAGAGACCAGCGTTTGATTCACTGCTTGGCCAAGGAGATCCACTGGATGACCTTGGCCACATCACACACTTGCAGCCCCAGAAAACTCATAATAAGGTTGCCATAAGTCAGAAACAACTTGAAGGCACACAATGACAACTGTTACCCTGAGAATTGGGGGTCCCGTGAGGGGTGCCCAAATAACCAAAACAACCAAACAAGATGGGGAAATTAGCTCGAGCACTCTCTTAAGCTAACAAGAGGCAGGGTAACTTAGCGGGAATCTTTTACCCAATGTATACAGCATCGGGTCAGTGAGCAGTCAAACAGTTTAGAATGGCAACAATGATATTTATTAAACAGATAGCAATTATTAAGAAAGCACAACCACTCAGCTAACTAGAAATAGGACGTAAGAGTTTGGGGGGAATGGGTGATACGCCACCTTTCTCATTGTCCTGAAGAAGTCCAATTGGAGAGAAGGAAACCCGGCGTGGCGGCCAAGGGGAGCTCACAAAACAAAGCGATGGCAAGGCTGGATAGCACTCTGGAGCAGTCCAAGGAAGCTCTCAGAGCTTGGGGGTTTTATTAGGGGAGGTATGACCATGGGCTAGTGTGGTCTTGGGCGAGAATAATAAGTTTTGGGCTGGAGACAATGTCTCCGAAAGGTCAGAATTTACATGATTGAGTTAAGGTCCGAATTGACAATAGTATGGCCAGTAAGTGGATGCGGCTAGCTTGGCAGTTAAGCGCTCAGCTCGCCAGGGTGCCCACTTGGGGCAGAGGTCTCTTTGTTTTAACACACATTTGTAATGAAGGTGTTTGTTTCGGGAGGTCTCCTAAAGCAGATCTGGCAGTTTCTGGCTTGCCTTGGTGTAAACACGTATGAGTCAGCATATAATAGCCATGCCTAGCGTCGTGCTTGTTCGGCGGTCTCACAAACACTTGGCTGGTGGTAGAGCAGGGCCGAATTATGATATCAAAATGGTATCTAAAGGTTACCAAAGGCCAGGCCAGTTCACAGTGGTAACACAACAACTTTCTCCTGCTCAAGGGTGGACAATGGAGAGGCAAATAAATACAGAATATTCTCCCTCAGACCAAAAGGCTGCAATCCTTATAGTTCAATCTAACATTGTGGTTCTGCATGTGGACCTCTGCTGTGCTGAACTATATACCTCCACCATCCCAAACTTACCCTACAGCCTCTGAAGGTATTCTGTGACTCTTTGGGAGTGGGTAAAAATGGAGAAACATCTAGCCATTTGCAAAATGATTACAGCACAGCTGAGACTTCTAGAGGACATCTGCAACCTCAATGGCTTTGGAGTCTCTATAGTAAATCTTGCGGGGGACTCTGTAGCACCCCCCCAAAAAAGATATACATAAGCGTAAGTAAAATGTGTGTGTGTGTATGCCACTAACAGAGTGCTAGCCTAAGTGGGTTGAACAAATATGAAACTGGTTTTGTAAGATCTGTTTTTGTATCTGGTGACATTTTTCATAAATGCTGTGAGGAGTGTTCATAATCACCTCGTTCCGAACATGAAATTGTCCACTTTGTAATACTAAGATATATTATGAACCAAGTATCATCTCCCCTTTCCCACTGACAGTTTTTTTCCCCAACTCATAATATAAAATGAGATTCTGTATTCCAGGGTGAGCTGTCTCACTTGCCCCTGAAAATCATTTTTGCTTTTCTTTCTCTTCTTCCCTCCACCCTTTTTTTTTTTAGTCATTCACTTTCTAGACATTGCTCAGTAGTCCAATTTTCCGATAATAAGAAATTAGCAAAAGTTAAACTAAGAAAGAGGAAGAAGGAGAAGATAATGATGATGGCGGTGGTGGCAGTGTTGTGAGCTGCAAGAGAAACTTTCCAAAAACGGACAAGCTTTTTCTGAACTCTCAAATAGAATGGTTATCATTAAGGAGCCAATTTTAGAAGTGTGAAAGTCTGTCAGTTTCATTTTTGTTGAATGCCTCAGAATCCCATCAGGATTCACATCCCATCCAAGTTCTGTATCAGGCTGCACAACTTCACCTCCTCCCCCCACCCCATCTATTTCTTCCTCCCGGAAATTTTTCTCTTTTTTGATATGTACTTTTCCTAGTATGCAGTTTTTAAAGGCAGCTGTCCTACTGTTTGCATTTTTATACATTTTCCCTCTTGCCCACTAAAACATGTTTTTGCACATTTTCCCCCTGGAAACATATATTTTAGCAGTGCTTTTTACTTGCCTATGATTCAAAATAGAAAATTATTTTCTTTTTCAAAGATGATCTTGATGGTTGAAGTTTACTCCTGATGGTGGGAAAGAGAAAAATATTCAGATATCCTATAAATTCAACTGCAAATCTGAAATGCACCATTCTCTCCCAGTTGCAGTATACTCGCCAGGGGTGTAACTGAGGGATGGGACCAAAATGAGAGCATTTCCCCCCAATAAAAATTCTGTCCTCACCCCTATAAAATTTTCTTTCAGTTCTCAAATTTATAGCATTGCATTTCAATAACTTAAAATGCCAGCTGAGTAGTTTAAAATACTGAGCCAGAGCGGGGGAGTGGTTTAAGCATTGGACTATGAACCTGGAGATCAGGGTTCAATTCTCCATCCAGCTAGGGAAACTCTCTGGGTGACCTTGGGCACATCACATACTCTCAGCCTCAGGTTTGCCTTAGGGCGGCCAAAAATCAGAAACCGTTTGAAGGCACACAAGGCAAACAACAAGTTAAAAATACAGTTAAGGACTCTAAGGGAAAGGGGCAGGGAAGTAACCAATGGAATGCAAACATAGGAAATATGGATTTTAGGTATGAACAGCTTTCAGTGTCTCACTCACTGCAGTGCTAGACATTTGAGGCTTTTATGGTGCTGTAAAAATTTCAGTCTCTGTCTTGAAGTAAGATTTTAAATTATTTTAATTCTGTTGTTACTGAATACTATTTTAACCTAAATTTTTGTATGTTTTAAACTATGACCATTTTCACACTACTCTGTTATAAAGTTATTATTCCACTTTCAACCTCCTATGGAATCCTGGGGTTTGCAGTTTAGGGAGATGCCTTTAGGATTCTCAGCCAGAGAATTCTTTGGCCTCAGTAAACTACAAACCCCAGAATTCCACAGGATGTTGAAACTGAAATAATAGCACTATCACAGTGTAATGCAGAAATGGCCTATATGTGCCTTATCATATTTTTGTGAACTGCCTTGAGTTCCGGTTTGAGGGAAATGTGGGATATAAAGGCTGGAGGGCTTCGTTTGACTTTTGTTCATTGCAGGGGTGGAAATAGTATTACTCTATTCTGCTTTGGTCAGACCTCATTCAGAATGCTGTCTTCAGTTCTGGGCACCACAATTCAAGAAGGATATTGACAAGCTGGAAGGTGTCCAAGGAGGGATGACCAACATGGTAAAAGCTCTGGAAATTATGCCTTCTGAGGAGCAGCTTAGAGAGCTGGGTATGTTTAGCCTGGAGAGGAGAAGGTTAAGAAGTACATGATAGCCAGGGGAAGTATGCATGTATTAACTTGAAGAACATTGAGAGGTGACATGAAAGCCATACATTTAAAGGGACATCACATAAAAGATGGAGCAAGCTTGTTTTCTGCTGGTACAGAAGCTAGGACAGGAACCAATGGATTCAATTTACAAAAAGCAATTCTGCCTACCCATAAGAACCGCACTTCCTGACAGTAATGGCTACTTAACAGTAAGATGTGTTCCTCAGGGTGTGGTACACTTTTCTTCTTCAGTGGTTTTTAAACATAGGTCAGAGAGCCCTCTTTCAGGAGTGCTTTTATTGTATATTCCTGCATGGGAAGGAATAGACTTTCCCTTACAGACCCTTCCAGTTCTGTAATTCTGTAGTGGTGGTTTTGGTGATAATTATATTTAATGAATTTTTGAACATCCTGCTCCTTGCCCCCCCCTTGCATTGGTCATTGTGCCTTAAAGGCTATAGGTAAACCATGTATTTATATTACCAGTATACTACCAAGTATTTATATTACCAGTTTTTTACCTATGTGTGTGTGTGTGTCTGTATCCTGATATATTATCTGATTATATGTCTGTTTGCACGTGTTCATAAAAATCAGAAGATACGCACACAATGCACATAGGGTGAAATCAGGATGGAGGTATACATATACACACACACACATATACACTCACACACATATGTAAAATCAGTTTGTCATCCATCCTCAGGTGCCTTCCCTTCACCTATCATTCCTTTTGTTAGCAATCTTTGCTGAAGCCAGCTAGGACTCTCCTCTTTCCCTGCAGACCACTCCATCCAGGCAGAAGCAGAAGCTCATCTTCTTCAATTAGCAGCTAGGTGGGCAGAACCTGGCAAGCGCACGGCCATAGATACTCAGCACATATCCTCCCAATCAAAGCCGCTGCCCTGCTGGCAAGGGATGTGTCCAACCGCCTGCAGCTGGGGAAGATTGCGGTCTCAGTTTCAACATCACACGTAGCCTCACTCCTCATGGCACCTTCCCTGCTCAGGTGGCAGATAGTCTGTGCTGAAAGGAATGCTCCCTGGGGATCGAATGTACTGTAAATCTCAACAATGAATAAACGATAAAGAGGAGATTTGCTGGTGCGTATTTCCAAACGTGTACCTTTTCTGCATCCCTAGCAAAAATGCCTGTGCATTGGGTCACATTCCATCACATGGCAACTGGTGCCTAATGGGACAGTGAATTCATTCCATGCTTTAGTCTAAACATCGAAGAATCTTTTTTTCCAAAGTATCGAACGCTATCTCCAAATTAAGTGCAAAACCTTGGATAACTGCTCTAAAGTTTAGACTAACTCCTGGAATGAATTCACCACCCTACAGAAATAGAATCCACTAAGCACCTTTGCCGCCCATCCCCACCCTGAACACACCCAACCTTGTCTAATGTCAGAAGTTCAGCAGCATCAGGCTTTGTTAGTATGTGAATGAGGGACCATCAGGGAGTACCTTGGTAGGGCTGGGAAAAGTATGAAACCCTGGAGAGCTGCTGCCAGTTAGAGCTGGCAAAATAGACTAAAAGGCAGATTTCTATGTGCCTCTTCATTGCCATTGTGTTGCTGTTGTTTATGCACAGAGGCATGGAGGAACAAGGCTACAGAGATGGGAAAAAATTCCAGCTACAGTTGCAACACAGCTGCAGCTCTTTTGGGCTCTGCTTCAAGAGCTGGCAGTCAATGGCCGTTTCCACACTACACTGTTATAGTACTATTATTCCATTTTCAACATCCTGTGGAGTTCTGGGGTTCGTAGTTTAATAAGGCCAAAGAGCTCTCTGGCTGAGAATTCTAAATCCCCCTCCCTCATCTGCAAACCCCAGGATTCCATAACGTGTTGAAAGTGGAATAATAGCACTGTAACAGGTAAGCATCATACAGTCTCCCAGATGTTGTTGGACTGCAGCTCCCAGCAGCCCTAGATAGCATATCCCATAAGGAGGAATACTGAAAGATATTGCAGTCCAGCAATATCTGGAGGGTTGCATGTTTACTAGTCTGAACTAAATCAAGAGTTGGGAGTATAAGGCCCTCCAGTTGCTCCTATACATTTCACTCCAATTGGTGTTCGCCAGCATAACCAGTAGTGACGAATGATGGAAGCTGGCTTTCAGCAATATTTTAATGGATACACATTCCCTCATTCTAGATCTAAATCTAGTTATTTTGGGCTCTGAAATTACTCTGATACCAGTACAGCTATAGCAATGCGGACCCCCTCTCTTTTTCACACACATACACACACACTCACACATACTTTATCTCTCCCCAAGCCCTTCTCACTGTACACAAATGCTGGCTTTTGTTCTTTTAATTACACCTCCTGCCGATCAGAAAGATAAGCCCAAATGGAGTGACTGCATGAAGTGAAGGAGCCCATAAGTTATTCATAAGTTCAAGCTTGAGCTCCTCTCTTGCCTTCACTGCATGACACCTTCAAAACATATTATTCATCTGTCTCCCCCTGCCACCCCCCACTCCTTTGGGAAGGGAGCAGGTAATTGTAGTAAATACATCACTGCCAACCAAGGCAGCTTCATGGCTGCAGAGCCCACAGTGTCCTATAGGCGGGAATTCAAAGCGGTCGGTACTGTCTCACGGGGAAGGATGATGGAATGGCACAGTCAGGTTCCATGAGAAGGAAGAGGCTGTAAATATGTCTCTGACACAAGAGGTGGAAGAAGAAGGCCTGAAGCTTGAAGGGCCATGGCAGAATGGGCTGGATTTACTGGAATATGGTCTCATATTGTTGCCTACCATATACAGCTGTAACCCACAGAGGCTAAAAGGGACTCATTACAAAGAACACTTTCTCCTTCATCCTGTTACTGACGTATGCATGTACCCCTTTTGCCTGAAAATATGCTTTTCTTGGTTATTGAAGACAGTGGTATTCTCTTCCACTCTCTGCAATAGCCACCCTGTCCCCTCTCCAGACTTTTAGTTTTGCAGTGAATATTGTTGTTGTCATTTCCATCTTATGGCAGTTCTAAAGTGAACCTGTCATGGAGTTTTCTTGCCAAGATTTATCTAAAGGTTTGCCATTGCCTTCCTTTAAGGCTGAGGAGTATGACTTGCTCAAGGTCAGCCAGTGGGTTTCCATGGCTGAGCAAGGATTCAAACTGATCTCCTTGAGTGCTAGCCCAGCACTCAAACTGCTACACCATGCTAACGCATCATGCTTCAACAGCTCCCCTGAGTAGCTGTTCCATGACTGATAGAGAATATGGCAGGTTAGAGGAGTATCCAGTTATGTCCCACACTCAGATTACAGAAGGATTCCTTTATCCACTGAGACCTTCAGAGGGCCCCCCTGGATCCCAGTGGAAGGTGGATGCCATTGTTCAGAATCTGGTTATATAGACATAACCAGATGCGTCCCCAAAACCCTCCCACTGCCCCTCAGCAACGGAATGGGCATGAGGGTAGGTGGGCTTTCACAGTGCAAGGGTTAGTCCTCAGAGTGGTAATAGGGAACCCAGGCCCTTTCCGCATGTGGTTATTAAGGCGGGCCAATGCGTCTTTCCACAGAGGTCTTCTGCACGTTGGAGTGGACTAGGTTTGGTTTATTTACCTTCGTTCTGCCCATAATTCAGACTAAATACACCCCTATGTGGTGATAAAGCATGCTATTTGAAAACCAGAAGAAATCAGTTTTCCAATTTTCCAGATAGATCCGATTCGTACTTTCACAGTGGCGCAGACACGTACATTCGCACCAGTGCGAATTGGTGGTCAGGGGAAGGCTCATGGGAGGGGCCAGGGGGTAGTATGGACTTTCACTCATACGCATGTATGAACGTACGCAATGACATAGTAAACCATGCAAAAAAAAGGGGGGGCAATTACAGCTGACCGGATGGGGTGAGGGGAGTAGCGGGAGTGGCCAGGGTGGAGGCAATATGGATTCACGAACTCACACTCCTCTGAATCAGAATGGAACATATGCAGTAGCTGTGCGGAAGAAAATGAGGGAAAGTCTGCCTTGTTTCAAGGCCAGAAAATCTGGTAAAAAACGGCACGAACCGATTCACCAGCTTCGTGTGGAAAGGGCCCAGAGTGGAGTTCTGCTTGCAGAATTCCTATGCTACAACTAATTTATGCATTTTTACACATTTTTCATAATGGACATATTTTAGTTCATTTTTCCAATGACTAAAAAATTAGCACTCAGTTTTCAAACTTGCATGTTTCCAGTCATCTGGGTTTACTTGTGTGTAACTGTGAAAAGTATCTGACACTTGTGGTTTCCGACCAATGACAGGAAATGGAAAGGTATGGTTACCTTTTTTGTTAATGATCTTGCATACTGAATTGGATAAAGTCATTAATAACCAGCTTGGTTAGTGGAAATTTCCTTTCGCTCCTTAGGCAAAAGACAAGATAGACATGGAAGGTCAATAGAACTCCATGGTCTTGGGTGGAAAAGATCCTCGATTCAAAATCTAACCCATTGCAATTACCTAGCTGTTTCAGGCTGCAGTTCTATGTCTACTTTCTTGGGACTGAGGGCCTTTCTGTCCTACACTGTTATAGCGCTATTATTCCACTTTCAACATCCTGTGGAATTCTGGGGTTTGTAGTTTACTGAGGCCAAAGAGCTCTCTGGCTGAGAATTCTAAAGGCCCCTCCCAAAACTGTGAACCCCAGGATTCCATAGGATGTTGAAAATGGAACAACAACACTGTAACAGTGTAGTGCACAAAGGTCCTAAGCTCCATCCTATTCAATCAGATTTGTCTCTAAGTAAACAAGCATAATATTGCACTCCAAGGCAGTCATTGCTTGCCAGTTCTGCAGTGCTATCCAGTACAAACAACTGGAAGGAGAAGGGAAGCCTCTGGAAGTACACCAGAGAGTAGAAAAAAGAGGAGAAAGAGAAAGAACACACACTCCAAGGTGGAATTAGGAACATGCATTTCACTGGCCCTTAATTTTTAGTGAGGTCATTCATAGCCCACTTGTGGTAGTTTTCCAAGTCCTTCCAACATGTCTAATTTTCAGTGTGACTTTGTATAATCTCGTCTCCCCCTCGCTGGTTATTGCTTCCCCAAAAGTGAACTCAGCAAGTTCATTTCTGTTTACAGAGCGATTACAGCTGAGCACATTAAGCACAATAGCAGCATGTCAAGAAATAGTGCGGAGGTCACTCGCCCCAGCTCTGGAGAGTGTTCAGTACTTTGTTGGAATGGCTCTCGCTGTCTTTAACACACATGCCTGCCGATGCATTATGCATGCAGGCCTGAATTGTCTGCTCTCCTAAGAAGAAGCCCCAGTGGAATGGCCTGTAAGGAACGCTTCAGAGATAAAAACCCCAGCAACCAGCAACTCTGGCGCTGAGCACATATCATTGTTTTCCATTAAAATTTAACTGATGGTGAATTAAGTGCTCAGGGACTATTTGATCTTTGAAGCACCGGAGGGCAAGACAGAGGGCAGAGGGAAGTGGAATCTGAGTAGCCATGGGCTCAGAGGCACACTGCTAGAAAAGCCAGATTTGGAAACTCAAGGGGGAAAAAAGAAAGAAAGAAAAACCCTAACCTACTTTGAATAGATTATACAAAGTGCTGAAATTGTCTGCATTTGTTTTATTTGCCTTACTGAGGGACTCCCTCCAATCAGGAATCAGAAACTTATTTTGAAGTCCAAATTGTCAAGCTCGTTTCAATTTTTCCTGCAAATGGGAGAATTAAGAAGAAAAAGCAGAAGGGGAATACAAGCCAGCTGAACTGAACCAAGCTGAGAAAGTAGGCAGGAAAGCAGGCAGGAAAGCAGTTCAGAGCTTCAAAAACTTTTTTAAAAAAAAATTATTACAGGCTCCCAAAGCTCCTGATCAAGCTAGCTAGGCTGGATGGATGGAGGATTCTGGGACCTGGAGTCCAATAAGGTAACTTCCTCCATCTCTGAATTTGATATCAATGAGTTCTACTATATTGCCATATTTGTTCTTCTGCGATGATCTCTGCCTCCCAAAACTGGATCACTTCAAGTCACTAATATGTCTTAATCACATATTAGGATTGAAGTGATAAAGACTGGCCTCTGTGTGTGAATTGACCACCTTAAATAGATATTTTCAACCCTGAGAAGTTTTCCAAGTCTCCCCCCCCCCCAGATCTCTCAGAGACTCCTTAAAAATTCCTCAGAAGTCTTGCCTTTCCAGATTGGGCTATAATAAGCCTAGTGCAGTGACAAGCAAGGGATGTGTGGAGCCCTGTGGAGAAATTTCACTCATCTCATCAGAACAGTCTTGGTTTCTTTTGGAATCCCTTCAATCTTTCCCTTGTAGAGGAAAACACAGAATCAAAGAGTTGGAACAGCGCTTTGAGAGGTCATTTGCTTTCATCCCCTCTTCCATCCAGAGTGTTCAGTTTGGGATGAGGTTGCAGCGTGCCTGGCAGATGGCTCTTAAGTTTCTGCTCAACACCTCCTGGGGCAGTTCAGTCCCACCATTAAGCCAATCTTACCTTAGAAAGTGCCTCCAAAAGTTCAGATGAAATCTTCCTCCCTGCAGTTTCCACCAATTACTTCCAGTCCTCCTTTCCTGAAACTCACTTCAAATTTCATTTTAGGTGAGAGGTATGTGTCATTCTATTCTTATACAATGAACACAGCTCCAATCTGTTTCAGCCTTTTCAAACTGACAGTCTCCTTAAATTTTTTCATTTATTCTCCCTTCTGGTTTCCAATATACAGAACTGTGGTCTGGTAATTTTATACGTCTTTTCCTAAGTTGCCTTTTGTGGCCCTTGAAGCTCTTTAGATATTCCCCAATTTTTTTGAAAAAAAAATAGGGATGATTTTCAGGTTGTTTTCATCCAATAACATCCCCAAACTACTTCCAATCATGGTGGTTTAACTCATACTTACCAGAAGCCTCCACACCTCAGAAATCATGAAACCATGGCTGAAATAGGGTACAAAATGGTAGCTGGAAGCGGTGTTACATAACACTTCCAGTGATTCCAAGAATCCCCGGGAAGTGCAAAGGGGTAAATAGGGAGAGATTATCCTCTTTCACTCCATCCCCCTGCTCCAAAAAGAGGGTACAGGCCCAACCTAGACATATGTATGTCTCTAACAAGATCCCAGCCATTGTCTACATCATTTTTCTCCCCGAATAGTAGACAGCACATGCTATAAGAGAAGCACCCTTGGTGAGCAACCTGAGTATGTGGAAGATGAAGTCTCTTAACCCAACCTATCTTTCAGTGCTGGCCAGCTCTAACATTTGGAGGAAGGGATGGATGTTGGCCTATGCCAGCTTTAGCATCCTGAATACTGACCTATGAAGAGGCATGAGAATAGCCATAAGTGTCATGCCCTGTCCTGGAGACCATGGCAGCGAGGAGGAGGATTCTAAGGCAGAGGCTTTCCCAGAAGCTGGTCCAGAGGGAGATAATACACAACAACAACAACAACAACAAGGGCCTGAGCCAGGGGAACAAATAGAAGAAGACATAGCTGACACACCTACCTTGCAGCAGAGACTCTAGGAAAGGGAGGGCTTGTGTCGTTCAGCCTGTTTAAATAGCAAGCGAGCCCTAATGAGGGAACACCTGTGGTGACAGCATCCATAGATAAAAAAGGGGTCCAGCTGGCCTTTCCTCCCAGGGTCAGCAACTGGTCTTTTTGGCTCTGAAACCCTGTGCTGTGCTCTTGGAACTCTGCCTGTTTGGACTATGATTTGGATTTACCCCTTTGGATTTGTTTGCTCTAGGCTTCCTTTCTGTTTGGATCTTCTTTGACTCTCACCTCATCAGTAGGAGCTGTGTTGCTTGTGATTTACTGCCTGCATGCCGTGGACATGACAATAAGACATTTCCACACCACACTGTTATAGTGCTATTATTCCACTTTCAACAACTTGTGGAATTCTGAGGTTTGTAGTTTATTAGGGCCAAAGAGCTCTCTGGCTGAGAATTCTAAATCTCATCTCTAAACTGCAAACCCTAGAGCCATTTCCTCACTAGACTGTTATAGTGCTATTTTTTCACTTTCAATATTGATAGAATCCTGGGATTTGCAATTTCGGGAGGGACATTTAGAATTCTCAATAAACTGCAAACCCCAGAATTCCACAGAATGTTGGAAGTGGAATCATAGCACTATAGCAGGGTAGTGCAGAAATGGCCGTAGTGTTGCTGATCCCCTTTGATGGTCAACAAGCAAGAAACTGGCAATTAGCTAAGGTATTATTTCAAGTGGTATGAACCTAAATGGAGACAATGAGACTCTACCTGAAGCCTTCCAAAGTTAGAAGGTACACATGCGCTTGCTATTCTTGTTTGCCTTGCTGTAGCTCTCTGTTGAAAAGATAATGAAATTACAGCCTTTAACTACCTTGCTCAGCCAAGGTGTGGCATATAATTAAACCAATCAACAGCACAGAAATTGTGCCCTCATTGAACCTGGTCACCCAGACAATGCAATGAGTGATTGGCTGAGCTCCCAATGCCACTTTTGGATTTTATGAGTTCTGGGATGCAGAGGGGGAGAATGGCAACTTCCCTGTCTGGCTTTGGCCCTCCTGCAAATCTCAGATTAAAGTTCTGCCTGCTTACAGGATCTTCTTCACCTGATTTGCCCTACAGTGGTGCCAGGGGAAAAGATGACTGCTTACATTTCAAGAATTAAATCCAAACACCGTTTGCTATGTTGTTCACATAGTCTCTCTGTCTCTCTCTCTCCCTGCCTTGTACCAAATATGTTTGTTCATAATGTATTTACCCATGGATTACACAGAAGAAAACAAGCCCACAGCAGGAAGGAGGGAGATATCCAGTGAGCCTATGTTGTTGTACATAATATAGAGAAGGGTTTCGTGTCCACAGGATTATTTATTGCTTTACTCTCGTGCTCTGCTGCTCAGAGGGAAGATGAACTGGCCTACCAAGTCTCTGAGTGGTAGGGTAGAGGGCACACAAGCAGACAGTTGGAACAAGCAAAGGGCACCATTATTTAGTCAAAACAGTGAAAACTGCTGCTCTGGTTTGACCTGTACATACACCTTTAAAAACTGCAATCTGTTCCTGGGTTGTATAATACTTGCTTGGACTAATAGAAATGAAGACGTGGAAGAAGGGGGTCAGATGGACCTAGGAGGATAGGATTCCTGCTCCTAAAATAATTTTGCAGCAGAGAAGGCCTATTTTCCAAGATGTCTTCATTACTTTGTCCATTTTTTGACTGAATCCATGTTTCCTTTCTTTGCTTATGTTCCTCTATTTATTTGATTGCAAAAAATTGATGTGGGAGTGGAAGGTGGCATTGCTAATCTAACAGTGCATGTTTTGGGTTGGATCCAAGATCTTGCTTCTGTTGGTGGAAGGGGGAATATCCCTTCCCTTCCCCTAGACTACAGCCTGTCCTGTTCAGCGGGGTTCTCTAACTTTCTTGCAGAATCTTCATAAAGGGGCTGGAGATGCCAAGACAAGGAAAAGAAGGTAGTTGTCTTCAGCCATTCCAGTTTTCAAGTTGCACACACCACAGTCTGGATCTCATTAACTGTGTTGCTTGGAAGAGGAGGAGGAAGAATTTTTACACTGAAAGCAGTCATGACACATGCTGTTGAAATGCTTCTATCTGCCCTATTGTTAATGATAGAGATGCCCTTCATAGTTTGCAAAGAAGTAAGACTGCAGAATGTGCACAGCACAGTGAGCAGGCTTGATTTGTGTTATGATTAATTTCACCACTCTTGTTTCTCATCATCCTTGAGATTTATACCTGATTATTCAAAAATGGACCAAACAAACTCAGCTTGAAGAGAATAAGCCTTCTCTTGGTGCAAGTCACTCTTCTGCCTGTGGGAAACACTGGGGCAGGATAACACAGAGTCTGTACTGAGCGCTGAGTTGGATAATATAGTCTTTGAAATACTTGCAGCTCTATGGTTCTACAATGTTTACTGCCTAGAAAGAACAGGCAGGTTGTAAAGAACTGAGCTCTGATTGTTCATTAGGCAAAAGAGACAGCAGCACAGAGACGTGATCTTCTTTGGGCTGTCTCAGAGCTGCAACACAGATGTTTCCTACTGCTTTTGGAACTGATTGGAGGGGTGGGGGTTGGAATCATAGAACTTCAGGGGGTTAAGTTGTGTTCTGGGAAGTTGCTTGGGAAATACTGCCCAGACCTTTGCATGTTGCTTTTTCTGTGGTCAGTTTTTTTGCCCAAGTGTTACAACAGGATTGATTTCTTTGCCAAAGGCTCCTAAACCTTATTGGCAATTAGAATAAGCTAAATAAGCTTTATAACAGTTGAGCTGGTAGACCAAAGCAGAGTTCTCTGTAAGAGCTCTGCTCTTCCATTGATTAATTCACAACCTCTGCATATGAATTAGATTTCACAAAGACGAGTGGATGTGTATACAAAATAATGCTACAATTTTCTCCTGCAAGTCTGTTAAAGTTAGAGTTGAAGGGCTAGAATTCATCCATGGAGTAAAAGTTAACTGAACCTTCAAAGAAATGCAGATGCTGGCAAAAATGAAAATGGGGAATGAAGGCATGTTGTCGTATGTTGGCAATAAATAACAATAACGTCACACCAAACCAGTGCTTGGAAAAGTTACTTTTTGGACAACTCTCAAAATCTCTCAGCTTGGGGATTCTGGACATTGTAGTCGAACATAATAACATTTCCAAACTCTACTTCACAGTAGTCCATGGCCCTTTCCACACGGGGTAAAAAAAACGGCTTAGGGCAACCTCATCCGGAGGTCGTCCACACCGTGGGGTGCGCTAGGGCGGTTTGAAAAGTGGAGGTTCCACACCTCAAACTGCCCTAGCACAGCCGCAAGGGGTGGCACGGCGCATTTTTAAAAACCACATTTCATGTGGTTTTTAAAAAATGCGAGCACGCTAACCCATCGCAGCATCCCGTTTGAAACTGCAGGGACACGCTAGCGCGTCCCTGCAGAGCTGCCCAGGGGCGGGCTTCTGGCTGGCGCGCTGCCCTGATTGGCGGAGCGCCGCCGGAAGTTGCCAGCTGCCATTTTGGGCGCCGCCGAACGCTGCCGAAATTCGCCAGCATGTGGAGCGGTGAACGCGCGCTCCCCGCAGGGACGGAGCAACCCGTTTTCAGGTAAGATCTGTCCCTGCGTGCGCTGCCCTGTTTCCCCGTCCCCCGTGTGGAAAGGGTCTTTGTCATGACAGCTGCATGGCACCACCAACATGTAAAGAACAGGAGAGAGACAATGGAGAGAAGAAGAAAGAGGAAAAGAAAGTCAGGATGCAGACATTTGGACATAAGCATAATTTCTTGCTGTTGCTGTTGTGTGCCTTCAAGTGGTTTCTGACTTATGGTGACCCTAAGGTGAACCTATCACAGGGTTTTCTGGGGCTGAGAGTGTGTGACACACCCAAGGTCATCCAGTGAGTTTCCATGGCTGAGCAGGTAATCAAACCCTAGTCTCCAAGTTCATAGTCCAATGCTCAAACCACAACACACACTGGCTCTTGTATTCATAACTCCCTACAGGAACAAAAAGACATGGATTCTGGGTTGTAGGTTGGGACTGAAGGGGGAACCCAGATCTAAAATTGAAAAGAAGTTGGTACAGTGATTAGAAAGCTGGATTGAGCCAAGAAGGTTCTGGATCTGAAGCATCACTAAGCTATTATGTCCATGCCGTTGACTTGGATAATCTCTCAGTCTAATTCATTCTACTGAACTTTTGAGTAGACGGGCTAAAATTTACTATTGCAGCTGCATCCTTTATACAATTAAGGGTGCTTATATTGGAGTTACACATCCATAACTGATTTGTATTTATAGTCTCCAGATGTTCACAAGCATGGCATTATTCTGACAATGGTAAAATTCTCCCAATCCTGCTTTACCAGGCAGAAGCCTCTGCGAGTGACAGAGGTCTCTTCTCTTATTGATCAAGGTACAACAGACCGAAATTTCCAACCCCCTCTTGCCCACGAGGAGTGCAAGGAGGAATTACAACAGGGACCCTGCTTCTGACTGTCAGACCAAAGACAGTTGAAGGGAGGGAATAGAAACATCAGTCTGCTGTGCCCCAATCAGCTGAAGAACAGATCTCTGTCTCTCACAGCAGCTGCTGCCTGTTAAAGCAGAATGGTGGTGGAATTGGTCATAGTTAATTAAGTAGCTGATCTTTCATCTCAATCAATGTCTCAGACTGAAAATCTCATCTGTAGTTCATGCCAAATCAATCAACACATAATAAGGACAACAAAGGGAAGTTAATGTGAGCACTCGAAAAATGAAGCGGTGTGAACCAAGGTGTCCCAAACCACACCTTCATGCCCAGAACACAAGGGATAGCCATAGCTGCTAAACTTATGCTGTATGATTGTATCTATTATTAGCTAGCAAGATAATTGGCACATATTGCAGTATTATTTCTTTTTCGAGATCTTTGGAGAGTATAGGTAAAGTAAAAATAAAGCAAGGGGAAAAATGTGAAACCTTGGATTTTTAGTTTATTTTCAATACACTTCCCACGCATATTTCATTTCATTTGTTCACCATTTGACCAGTGCTGTGGCTACTGAACTTTCCTAAGGAGAAGAGTATTTTTTTTTTTTTTTTTGGAGAAAAGAAAGTGTGTGAAGCTGGCAGCGTTTTCGTTAGGAACTTGCTTGTTGCTGGGACATAAAAAGCTACCCAGCGGAATTTGAAAATGCATTGTCTGCCTCTGGGAACAGGACCGTTTGTAGCACTTGGAGAACAAACCTCCTGACTCAGAGTATTAAAAAACAGCTTGAGAATTCTCTTGGGGATTTAGATTCTGTGTGTATACCGCATGTGAAGAAGTAAAATAGGAACATGCAACTTGCTGGTCATTTCTGACAGCTGGGGTCCTTGTAAAGGGATGCCTTTTAATATGATTTGTTAGTATGGCCTTTTTTTTTTTTATCTATGAGAAACAAAAAAGAGTCATTTATTTACTACAGAGAAACAAAATGTTGCTTCCCTCCAGAATTACAGCCAGTCATGACCTTTATGAGGATTTTCCATTCCATCTCCCTCCTCTGTTTTTCTTTTACCAACCAAATAGATGACTGAACAAGTTCAGTCCTCACCAAATTGTTCTGAATTTTTTGCTCCTCTGTTTCAGGGGTGGGCAAAGTATGGCTCTTGGGACCCCAAACTGTGTTTCTTGTTGCTCCTCAGAAGCCCCCAAAGCCTCAAACTCATTCTTTATTATGCTGGTTTTGGAGGTGATCTCCTCCACCTCCAGGAAAAAAAAAACTGGCCCCAAACACCCCAAAATAGCTTCAAATGTGGCAATTTAGCTCTTCCAGCCCCAGGTTCCTCAACCCTCTCAGGGGAAAAAAAATACCCAAATCTGCCAAAATTGGCATTTAGAGGCACTTAGTAGTACCTGCTCTTAGTAGTACCTTGGCTTTTCCCCTAGCCTGGTAATACTTCCCTCTTTGTGCAGCTCTCCAAATGCTGTTAGATTCCAATTCTCAGCGGTTTTAGCCTGTGGTGAGGAATGCTGGGTCCTGTAGTTTAACAACAACTGGAGGGCCACATGCTTCCCCTATCAGGACTATAGGATATGGAGGAAAACAAAAGAAAAACACTTAAGGGAATCACCAATGGAAGAGCAGAGCTTTGAAAAGTTGCATTTTTGGACTACAGCTCCCAGAATCCCCAGTTCCAAGTGCTGTGAAAGCTAATGGTCTTCCAAGTTACTGCGGACCTCAGATACCAAACTGGTCATTATCCATGTAGACTCATCCTCACCTCTGTTTCTAGGGCTATATCCCACCAGCACGTTGTCTTGCAGCAGCTGCATTGTTAAGCAAATGGAAGCGTGCCAATACCAAAACAGTCACTTTCACTCCTTCTCAGCAGTAGTGCTATGGTGCTGCTTTGGTGATGCAGATTCCTGCAGTCCGTCTTCCACACTGCCTTGATGCCCTTCCTACCGTGCCACCGAAGGCCCCTCCTGCCGAGCCATTGTATGGAAGCACGATCTCCCAATGCCAGGTTCGAGCCCAGGTGACTGCCACGAGCATGCCGCTCCGCCCAGAAAATGAAACTGTGACCACAGATCAGCACTTGCTTCTTCCCCGAAGCAGGTCATTCTGAAAAGACAAAAAACCTCAGTGCTGTTGGATCAGCCTAACATACCGCCGATATGCCGGAAACTTCCATCTCCCAATCCTCTGAATATCTCCGGCCGTTAAGCCAATCCAGGCCGCAATGGAAGCCACCCCTATGAGAAATGAATGTGTGCCAAAGTTAACGCCCTGTAGACCCAAATGAGCTAAAGCCTTCTTCGTTATGGTCCAGAATTGGTACCTGGTAAGTGGTGACTTATCAGCATGACAAAAAAGAGGGCCCTCGTGTGTTCCCAGTCAGCAGTGTAAGCTCTGATAGCTCTGACAGGGCATAGTGCCGGGTCAGAGCACCTCTGTAGTGTGACCACAACGCCCCGCTTGGTCTGGTCCGTCTTGGAGCCCCTTATGCGCAGACTTACCCAATGCCCGCCCCAGGTCAAATCCCGAAATTCCAATGCCCTGCCCGACTGGTCCCTTTTGCTCTGCACTACCAGCTCACTCACCTGTAGAGCCCTGAAAAAGGCCGTAAGAGCCGCTGCATGAAACAATGTAGCCTCGTACGGTGAAGAGCATAATACCCTCCACGCGTCACCCAAACCCTTCAGGATGTTCGGGGAAAGCGGCTGTCTGCCGTCCCGGACCGTCCCCTTGTGCCAAGTCCACCCTTCCAAAAACTGCGGACCCGAAAATCACCGGTAAGGTCAGGGAATCCCTTTACTTTGGACCAAAAAGCCAGGGCCGATAATCGAGATCTAATAGATTGCGGAGATAAATTAGCTTGCTCAAGGGCAACACAGAATTGCAAAATATGATCCACCAGGATTGGCCACAAGTCCTGCAACCCTTTAGCCCCCGAAAACTAGCAAACTCCTCAGCTGACTGTAAATAGCTCTTTTTGGTACTGGGCGCAATTGACATACCAATCATCCGTGCTACCTCACCCCGCCAAGAGTCCACAGCTCGGAGGGCATTGGTTCTGGAAGAGGTACTGCATTCGGTGCCAGCTCTCTGAAACGATCCATCTGTGTACGAGAGAGAGTCAGCCAAGGAATTATCTACGCCTGCCACGTGTACAGCTGTAAAGACTATGTTATAACCGAGACATTGCAGCGTGAAAGCCCGGACCAAACGCATGACTCGCTGTGACCTAGAGGAAAGAGAGTTAATAACCCTGACTGTAGCTTGGTTATCGCACCAGAAATGCACCGATGCATTCGCCAACTCACGTGCCCAGATGTGAACTGCTACCAGGATTGGGAAGAATTCCAGGAATGTGAGATCTGCCATGAAGCCCGCCTCCACCCAACTCTCAGGCCATCTCTGCGCACACCACCTACCCCTGAAGAAGACTCCAAAACCGATGGAACCTGCTGCATCCGATGCAATCTGCAAAGCATCCCTAACTTTGATTTCGTCTAGCCAAAATGAGACCCCGTTGAACCCCTCCAGGAACTCCTGCCACACCTTCAAGTCCATTCTCATTTCCCTGGTAACTCTAATCCTACGATGTGGCTTGGTGACCCCCTTAGTGGCATCGCACAGCCGCCTAAGAAACGCCCTGCCGGGCGCCACTACCCTGCAGGCAAAGTTCAAATGTCCAAGTATCTCCTGGAATTCCCTAAGAGTTGCCTTACGTCTGCAAAGGAAATCTGCTACCCGTGTCCTCAAATCCCGAACCTTGGCCACAGGCAATTTACAGGACTGATTGACTGTATCCAATTCTATGCCTAGAAATGTAAGGTGCTGTGCAGGGCCCTCTGTCTTCTCGTTAGCCAAAGGTACACCCAACTCACCCATAAGAGATGTGAATTCGGCCAACAAGAAACCACACTGCCCTGAACTCGCTCGACCGACAAACAAGAAATCATCCAGGTAATGCACTATGCCCCGGAGGCCTGACTTCTTGATGGCCCATTCCAAAAAGGTGCTAAACGTCTCAAAGGCAGAACACGACACTGAGCATCCCATAGGGAGGGCACGATCGACATAAAAACTTCCTTCAAATGCAAAACCCAAAAGTTCAAAATCAGCTGGGTGAACTGGGAGCAGGCGGAAAGCCGACTTGATGTCCAATTTAGCCAATTCTGCTCCTACCCCTTGCCTACGCACCACTCGAACTGCTGCATCAAAGGAAGTGTACCTGACCGAACACAACTCAGCAGGAATAGCATCATTAACGGAGTCTCCTCTAGGGTAAGACAAATGGTGGATCAACCTAAACTCACCTGGTGCTTTCTTAGGAACTACACCTAATGGGGAAATCCTAACATTGGGAGTGGGAGACTGATCGAAAGGGCCCAAAACCCTGCCCTCCGCTACCTCCTTCCTAATTTTTTCCCTAACTACGTGCTGTCTACCTATAACTGACCTAAGGTTACTAGCCATAAAGAACCTACGAGGCCCCACACTAGGAATCCTAAAACCTTCGGTAAAACCCTCCAACAGATATTGTGCCGCAGCTCGGTCCAGATAATCACGGAGCCAGGCAAGCAGCCTATCCACCTTAATTGGGCTGGGACCCTTTGTGAATCGATGTCTGAGGTCCAGGCCCCCGTTTTCCACCTCCTTCCTTGAAACCTGTCCCTCCTCCTCTCCCCTTGTTGCAGTTGCGGGTGGAATGCGGTCCCCAGCAGATTCCGCAAAGGTGCTTGTATCTACAGGGGCGCCTGGCACAAAACCTTTGGGTCTCAAACTCCCAGCATAATTGTGTCTGCTCCGGCGAACCCTGGGTGCGGTTGGCCCCTCCAGGTTTATTAATCCACACCAGGTGTCCTGATTGTGACCTCTCCCCGAAAACAGGGCGAGCCGGTGTTAATGTCTGCATCCACAATTCTGTTATGATCTTGTCCCAACGCAGGTTGGGCTGCTTTGCAGCCCGCATCCTAAACTTCTCATCATAATGGAGCCATCCATTCCCTGAAAAGTCAACCTGCACCCTGAAAATCGTATTCAAATACACCAACATAGAATGTGCCCTGGAAGGCTGGGCCTTAACAATAACATCCATGTAAATAAGATAGCCCGTAAACCAATTATTCCAGTTCTTATCAATCCTACGGTTCTTTAATTTCTCCTTTTCAGTCGCATCCAGCTCGTCCTTCTCCTTTTTGTCTAACTCCCGATACAAAAGAGAGAACAAATCAACATATTCTCCCTTCCGTATCTTCTCGATCGTAGCAGTAGCGAGGTGTTCATCCAAAACCCCTAACTGCCCCTCAGCCTCTGGATCGGGGCCCACAGCCCTGTCCTTATCCTTATCTGAGTCGCGTGATCCAGCAACCACTGCCTGAGTAGAACCCGTGGCCTCCCGGGACTGGCTTACCTCCCCTTCCTGTTGCTGTGAGGGTGAACAATTATCCCCTGAGGCCAAAGGAGAAGAGGATGCCAATGGTGCCAGAAAACCTCCAGGAGGGGCCCACACCATGTTGCTCGGGGGGGTAGGGAAGGTCCATGGCCATGCCCAACCAACATTGTAATCCCCGTAGCCATCATACCCACCCGATACATCTTCCTCTGTCACCTCTCCCGATGGCCCAGGTTCCCAAATGTTGCGTGGCGCAGGCCAAACTTGTTCCCGGCTCTCTGGACATGATTGACTCAGCCTCTCGCCCCCTCTGTCCTTTTCAATGGCATCTAACCACGCAAAAATCTGGTTAATTGCACGCACGGGCATGGGTACTGTCTGCTCATCACTTTCCCCACCCCGTCCCGCTGACTGCCTGTTCTTCTCAATAGCCTGGAGCTTCTCAAAGATGGCAGCCACCATACTCGAACCCGCATCCTCATCCAAAGATGAGGCCACTGGCACCAAAGCTGAGGATGCCCTAGCACGCTTGGGCCTCTTGGCTGGCGTGACTCCCCTGGCTGCAGCAGCCCCCTTGGCCAGGGTGGCCTTCTTGGAGGGCTGCTTGCTTCCCGAAGCCCCTGGAGCCTGCTAGAGGCCATTGGACCTTCTAAAACCCAAATTCAGTAATCCCCCGTCACGCAACTGTTTTAAGCCCAGACGCCCCTGCTAACTGAGGGGGGGCAGACAGGAGGGAGGATGGGAAAGAACGGTCGAATACCGATCTCTAAACCCGATTCCTCCCTCTCGCACTCCTCAGGACACCAGGCCTGGCGGAGGTAGGGCGATCCTAAGGCCTGAGCCACCCCCTCCCTTCCTCCTTAGCCGGGCGGCCGCTGAGGCAGCCACCTCTTCTGTCCTTCTCAGCCCTGCTGCGCCACAAGGAGGGAGAGGGACGCCGGCAGCATGCCACTCAGCCGACTCCAGCGAGGGTTGCTCCCCGCTGCAGCCACGAGCCGACGAAAGTCCCTAAGCGGCCAACAATGCCTCCAGGAATTGGAGGTGGCACCGGGGGGGGGTACCACCCATTCCCGCACCGTCGCTGAACCGCTAGGCCGCTAAAATGGCACTCGCCGACCACGCGGTCTGCTGTGCTCCAAGCGGCAATGTCCGTCCTCCTCGCTGGAATTCAGAGAAAGAGGCTGGAGGGGAGGCGGGGCAGCCCTAAATGAGCCTTGGCGCCCCGCCCCCTTCAGCCTGTGCTCTCCTCTCGCGGGAGGACGGCAAATGGCGTCCCCCACCACCACCCACTTCACGTGGGTGGGGGTGGTCGAAGTAGTGCACATGCACTGTTTATTTTTCCTTCTGCAATTGCACAGATGCAATCCTTCTTGCTAGACTAGTTATGCTTGCCATTGTTTTAATATGTTTAAATTTCTTTTACCCAGATGCTGCCCCAGGAACCTTTGATATAGGTTGAATGGAATATTTTAATAAATAAAAAGAAACTAACAAATGTTCTGTGTCAATTCCACTCTAATTATTAACTCCCTATGGATAATAGGTAACCTGAGGCTGTGATATAGTATCTAATCTAGCAAGCGAGTTTAAGGCTACAGTGAGACTTGAACTGATGACTCCTCAACTACCACTCTTGGAGCCGTGCTGTACCAGCTCTTGAGCCCAGCCTGACATCTGATGATCAGCAAATCCATAATGAATTCCAGAGGATTCCTAGCACTTTGCAAGAAGCCAGGTGTACTATCTTACAAAGCACTTTCTGTGCTGAAGAAGCAATTTGTGACCTTGAGGTGGGCTGAATGATTTTTTTTTACTGAGGGTTCCCTCCTCCTCCTTTTTTTCTTAGTTTTAACACATCCCTCTGACTTTAGCAGCTGAGAAGGAATCATGAGAAAGAAACTGTGACCCTTGGTGGCAAAAGAAATATAATCCAGCACTTTTCAACAGATTTATGCAAGATTTTCTCTTTCCGTTGTCTCATTGTCACCAACTAATTGTATTCCCTGTATGAGCCCATTCATCCCTGTTTGAGTTTCTTTCCTCATCCTTCCATCTCCAGGACGTTGCTGAACATATATACATATATATGCACTCAAAGCATGACAGTGTAGAGATTGGTTTGGTAATCTACCCACTGAAGGCAAGAGAAAATTGAACGATGCACAAGGGATGCAGTGATGTCAGTGGAGGGAGGAAAGGAGAGAAAGCAGCTTTTGTCAAGATCACAGCACTTACACAGAAGTAATTTTTCTCTCCTGGTTCTGGTTGGATGTTGTTTACATTTAAACGAGAGGCAGCATCATTTCTTCTCTCCTTGCGGCTGGATCAGTGGTAAATTGGGGTAGAAAGAAAATAAGGAGGAAAATAAGGGTGGGAGAAAGCAAAGACAGAAAACCATCTCCTCTTAACTATTTGGTAGGATGGAAAAGTCTTTTCAAAGTTAACGAGGGAAATGTGCAAAGACATTTCCAAACAATTACATGGTGGGAGCATGTAGCACACTCTGGAATAATTAGCAATCACAATCAGATCATGCCAGAAAATGAAATTCTGAGATCACCTCTTTAAGCTGCTTTGGCTTATTATTTCCACAATTTGCCTATTTCCTCATTTCATTAGCAACAAACATACTGGGTCATGATTAGACTCCAGGATTCAGAAGAGGGTTGGCTGATTGTTATACAGGTCTAATATTTCCTTTCTCTTTCCACTTTTTTTTTTAAAGCCACTCAAAACCAACTTCCATCATAAGACAGAAATGTTATGTTTTGTTTGTTTGTTTGTTTATTCAGGCATTTTAAATTTCTTATAAGCTGATTTTATGGATTATGGTTATTGTTTAATTCTTGTATTCTTGTTTGATGATTTGTTGTGCAGTGAGCTGAAACTCCAAAAAGGATGAAGGGTGCCGTGTGTGTGTGTGTGTGTGTGTGTGTGTGTGTGTGTGTGTAAAACTTCTGCTAAATAAATAATAACATTTCACCCATTTCTTCTACTTAGTTTTGTTTATTATGCATTAAGAGTTTTCTCACTGGTCATAGAAATCTGAAAGGCCTCTCAATTTCCTGTAGTGGAATTGGCCACTGTAAGAAAAAGGTTGTTGAACTAGATGCAAGAGATGGAAAAGAATTTTGCATTGGTGGAATCATATATTTTATACAATCTGTGCTCTGCAGCACCATCAGCAAAAATGTGTGCCTCTTCTTTGGCTTCCTGTCAATGGGAAAAACTGTGGATGTCAGTTTTTCATGATTTTTTTAAAAAGTTTTTTTCTGAATTATATGCAAAGGAATGTACATGAAGTAGGAAGCGTATCTTTGAAAAATGCACATGAGCATGTAGTCGCATAGGGATGGGAGGTGACGGAGGATGTTCACCCCAGGCAGCAATTTTTTTGGAGGGGTGCCAACTCATAGCCCCACCCCTGCATGCTGTAGCCCTGCCCCCCTCACACTGTAGCCCCCCCCCACACACTGTGGCCACCAACCCACACACTGTGGCCCCCCCTCCTCCACATACTCCAATGGAATTTGGAATAGAGGAGGGCTTTGATCTTATCTAGTAGGGTTTTTCTTATGGTTGCATACCTTGCAATTTTTGAGAGGCACGATTCTAATTAATGTCAGACAGACTACTTGCTGGGTATGGAAAACAACTCACTCAATATGCCTGTGGAGTATACCTTTGGACTGACAGAGCTGGGATTCCACATGAACAGAAATCACTGCCATACTCTCCAACTGTCCCAATCTGGCAGGGACTGTCCTAATTAATCCTCTGTTGTCCCACTTTTTCAGCTGTTTTTAAAATGCACCCGTTTCTGTTTCCTCCTCTCCCAAACTTTCCCCTTTCATCTTCTCCTTCCTTCAATTTCTGCAAAAGGAGTTCAAAGTGCAAAAATAGTTTGAACTCGGTTAACTCAGCAGGAAGGAGAGGATGGGAAGGAGTGGAATCTTGCTGTACCCTTTAGGTTCAGGCAAAAGCAAACCGCTGCAACCTCTCCTGTTCTTCTCCTTTTCCAACATGACCACACTCTGTTGTTGCTTGGCTTCATATGTCTTGGTTTTCATCTATGAAAGGTTGGAGGGTATGTATCCGTAGACCTTTCCTACCCTGTCATGACTTAGCAGAAGGGATGTACACTTTTAAAAAGACTGGCCATAGTTATCCTCGCATTGCAGCCTTGCATTCCATCCATTCCCAGTTCTGTCAGGCTCCCGTTTTCTCAGGATGAGATCTGTCCCTTTTTTTGCTCATTTAAACATGTTTTAACTTACATTCAGTACTTAAACTCATTCCCCTCTGTGACTAAAGTATAATTTGCTTGTATTTGATAACTGTGTGCATTTTTAACTGATCTGCAGCTGTTTGTCCTTGTGAGGATTCCAGAGTGAGAATACTCTCTGCTTTACAGACAGCCCAGAAACTGAGCACAGATTGAAGGTCTGAAATGGAATTGGATCCATTCCTACCCAACAGCACTTAGATACAGACATAGAAGTCAAGGCGCTAATGGTACAGATTGGGTCCAGTCCATGATATTGCTTTCAAAATCAAACGATAGAGGATCTCCCAAAACTCCAGGCACGGATTCACAGACATTGTACTGCTTGAATCTGATTCCTTTAAGAAATCAACATCCTCATCACCTCATGCCGCATCATAGCCATTTTGTAATGCAAGGAAAATGTCCATTGAGAAATCATGGTGGTACAATGGAATGGGGGGCCTAGCATTACATCTTGAAATCCTTGACCTCAGCAAGTGGCAGTCTTCACAAGGGCAATCAGGAATAGAAAGTACAAGAGAACTGAGCTAAGACAATGGTTTCCTCTTGGATCACATTCTCTGTTTCCTGGTTTTTGGTGGAGATCTTGAAGCATATGCCTCCAGATAGCCTGTTTGCTGAACCCCTGACCTGGGACTCAAACTGTCTGTCCTCTCTCCTGGACCCACAGCAGTTAGGTTTAGCCCTTCCCATAGGTTTGGCTTCATGAAGACTGGCCATTATTCCTTAGCTCTCATCTATTAAGATTCAGTAGTTCACTATGGCTTGATACACAACCGTACTTAATAGGGCATGAGTTGATTGCACCATATACTTCATATAGGTTTTAATTTCTCTGTCAAATTTCACAATTTTACAGTAGATACTTCAGGATGAGAAATCGTTTTGGCTTCTGAAGTGACGAAACATGATTGCAGCAGGCACAATTTCTCTCTCTCATTTGTAATTGCCATCTTTGCATGGTTGGGGGGGTGTTGATTTAAGGGGGGAAATCTCTTAGCACGAAAAGGTTTACCTTCTCATGACTGAGTTCCTTATAGGTTCAATATAGTGATTTGGCGTGTAAGGAAGTCATTGAATTATTAACAGTGACTATGACACTTCATGAAAATGGCTCGTTCCTATTGCATTGATTTCTGGACGCTTCCTGGATACTCACAAGTAGAATTCTGTGAAATAGGTTTACTAATCAGTATCCCAAAAGCCAGTTGCAACAGTCTGGGAGATTTTTAAAGATGCGCATGAAATGGGCAAACTTGTATTTTGCCAGGTTGGGGGGTTCGTCCCTCGCATGGGTTTTGGCGTCATAAAATTGGACACTACTCCTTAGCTCTTGTTTCTAATCAAAACCCAAGCAGTACCCCTTTTTGAAGGCACAATGGCTAATTTCTTCAGCCAGAGGATCTGTATGAATAGAAAACTATTTTATTGAAGACTAACAGTGAAATTATGTATTTCATGCCTCCTGGGACTTGTTGACAGATAATGTGCACCTCCATGGACAGTCTCATCAGCATGTTTTAGAGAAATCAAATCTCCACAAAAGAAATCTGAATGCCTAGGGTGTATATAATTGTAAACATATGCACAAAAGCAATTTAGTTAATGGATTCAGGTATGCATGGAGAGGTAGGTGACAGGGGAAGCATATGAAGCCCCATCATAATACACTGTTTAAGGCTGGATGGACATAGTCATAGGGAAGATGGAGCGTCATATGGTAGATGGAGCAAGCTTGTTTTCTGCTGCTCCAGAGACTAGGAGATGGAGCAATGGCTTCAAATTTCAGTAAGAGATTCCATCTAAACATTAGGAAGAACTTCTTGGTGGTAAGAGGAGTTCAACAGTGGAATACATTGTCTCAGAATGTGGTAGAGTCTGTTTCTTTGCAAGTTTTTAAACAAAGGCTGGATGGCCATCTTTTGGGAATGCTTTGTTGGTATATTCCTGTATGTTAGAATGTTAGACTCAGTGGCCCTTGTGGTTTCTTCCAGCTCCATGATTCCATGATTCTGTGATTCTATAAAGTGCAACTCTGAAGCCTCATGCAACCCTAAGACTGTTTGTCTGTCCCATATTCTAGCCACCCATGTTTGGTCCAAAAAATTGGGTACACTGCCTTCCTTGAAGCCTCCAAAAATGGCATGTCACCTTTCAAGTAGATCACAGGGCCAGTTGTGCTGTTAAACATTAAAAAAACCTCCATATTTCTAAGAATGTTTCAAATCAATGTTGGGGATGTCAAGATAAGGAGGGCTTATTTTTTTTTATATGTGGTGAACTTTCAAGAAGGCAAAAAGGTGTTGGTCTACAATTTAGATGTTAATGAAAAAAACACAAATAAAAACAAATTAAAAGTGGTTTTTATAATGCCACTAGAAATGTTTTTGTTGTGCATTATGGATAAAGAATTGGATAGTAAATGCATATTACTTCTTCATTATATGACAACAGCAACAAGAATATTGTTCACTCAGACCTGGAAATGGATTGAAGCACCAATGACAGAAGAATGGATTTCTAAAGCTTTTGACTTAGCCCAAATTGTCAAATGAATACAGGGTTTAAGGGATAAGTTAATTGAGGATTTTTTTTGAAAGATTGGAAATTATTTGTGGACTTTTTGAGCAATAAAAAAATCTAATGATGCAATAATTTGTGGCTATGGTCTCTAATAATTCTAGCAGGTTACTTGGATCTGTAATGATAGAATAACGAATTCTTTAACTTTTTTTATTAAAGTTTGGCTTGGAGGGTCAGTATTATTTAGTGGTTTTTAAGTTAGTGTTTAGTGCTTTAGTCAAGTGTTGAATGTATTAATTTAGTGTGTTGGCATTGTGCTTAGTTTGTGTTTTAGCTTAGTTTTTTTTTTTTTTTTGAACATATATTTCTTGGATTGTGATTGTGATTCAAACTGTGAATTTGACCATTTCTTTTAAACCAGTAAGTAAATAATCTTTAAAAATTACCCACATTTCAAAGTTGGAAGTAGACTTTCTCTCACTTCTTGTTAAAGTTAGTAAACTTCACATGCCTATATTCATGAATCACTAGTTTGCATTATGGTGACTTTCTGTTTGCTTGTGGTACAACTCCCACTCTCTTCCTGCATGAGTTGAACCTACTGCCCTTTCTCTTTTAATCTCCCTTTCATTACATCATGTTTTACAAAGAACACAAAGCTTATTTCTTTTTTCTCTTAGACCCTGTTGGGTGTGGGGGGGCGTGGAACTGGTTGTTGTTCAGCTTTTTCTTTAACAAGTTGATCATTCTGCTTGAGAGATTGCGATCAATACTTCTGTTTTTTTGTTTTTGAATGACTACGATGTCTTTGGTGGGTCTCAGTGGCAGACCCACTTAAGTTGCCCATTTCCAGTTTAAGTTCTCACCTATTTGAAATACCTAAAGAGGGCATATGAAAGCATTACACACCTGAATTCCAGAGAAAAAGAATAGTTTCATTGGGAATATGAAGCAACATATTCCTTCAATGAAACATTTGTTGAAACTGCATTGTTATGATAATATAAGTTTTGGAGAGACAGGATGTTTCTGCTTGTTTTATTCTTTTGCTGCAGCAGAAGTAGCATGCAATAGATATAATTGGACTGGTCTGGATGCAGTACCATTCAAACAGTGTTATTCCAGTGGGAAATCTTTTAGATACATGGTGTACATCTGGCTTTTCCCCAGCATCTAACAATAACTTGGAGTTCAGTTGAGGTTTGTGAGATGTATGAAAAGGAATGCTAATCCTAGCACAACTGTATTTGCAATATTATAACCTGAAGTTTGTGTGTGTGTGTGTGTGTGTGTGAGAGAGAGAGAGAGAGAGAGAGAGCTTTCCATGGATTTAAGATTTAGCACTACACTATGACTGAAGTTGTAACCACAGTTAATAAGGTGTAAGTTGATTGCACCATATACTCCATATAGGTGTTAATTTCTCTATCAAATATCGCAATTTTACAGTAGCTACTTCAGAGTGAGCAATCACTTTGGCCTCTGAAATGAAGAAATGTGAATGCAGCAGGTACAATTTTTCTCTCTCATTTGTAATTGCCATCAGCGCATGGTTGGAGGGTTGTTGATTTAAGAAAAAAAATCTCTTAGCATGTGAAGCTTTACCTTCTCATGATTGAAATCCTTATAGGTTCAATATAGTGATCTGACATGTAAGGAAGTGATTGAATTATTAAAGGTGACTATGACACTTCATGAAAATGGCTTGTTCATATTGCATTGATTTCTGGATGCTTCCTGGATACTCACAAGTAGAGTAATGTGAAATAGGATTATTAATCAGTATCCCAAAAGCCAGTTGCAATGGTCTAGGAGATTTTTAAAAATGCATATGAAATTGACAAACCTGCATTTCACCAGCATTTTTGTGGGAGGGGACAATGTTAAGATGTAGCACAATACAAATGAAGTAGTTACCTCCAATGAGTTACTTCTCTCTCTCTGTCTCTCATTATTTTTGTAATGAGGACGCAATGACATTTTAGTAAAAAGCAACATAATAAAAGGGAACAAGAGCACTCTGTTGGTGTAATCAGTGGCAATTGGTGGCTTCCATGTCAGCAAGGAGGTGAATCCACTTTGGATTGTGTTTAAACTTCAAAAGGTCCAGGGTGCTGAATATATTTTGAAGATGAGAAACAGCACCTTGGATAGCTCCATTTAAACACAGCAAAAACCCCCAAAGAAGATTCATTACCTCACTGGAATGAAGACCACACGAGTCTGCTTTCCACTTACTTTTCAAAACACACAAGCTGGCATCCTGTTTGTGATTTAGTCACTTCTATATGCAACTTCCATGCAGTTAAGTCTATACTCTTTTCCTTGAACTCCATCCAAAAAAGCTCCCAGTGTTCAATAGCTGTCAAGCAAGGCTCAGAAGAGTTGCTTCTACCCCTTCTTGCTAGAATAAAAGAGAAGGATTGGGGAGATAATTCAAACCATGAAATTCTAGCTCCTCTGAGCTCCTGGAGAAGGAAAAAGTGGGCCCACTCCATTTGAGAGTATACCCTCATTTCCTCACCTCTACCTGATCTGAAAACAGCTGCAAATGACAGCAGCAAGAGACCAACCCAGGGCTAGATGCCTGCTGAGAGGTGAAAAGATATAGAACTGCATGAGCAGGGCTATGTGCATATGTGGGATCTTGACTACCAAGATTAGCAACAACACACCTGTCCTTTAAAGCACCATAAGGAAGAATGTGAACAACATTCTTTTAATAAGTTAATTTCCAAGTTTTGCTGTTGTCACAGTGAATGGATGGCCATGAATACTGTACCCAGTCCCGATCTCTGCACAGGCACTTGATTCTTCACACAGAGTTTATTCACATGGGGTTCTTTCTTCACGCTCTAGCTTATTGCATGGAGAGAGCCATGCTAGCACGCATAGGATCTATGTGGAATAATGCTGAACAGAGCTGAGAGGCAGATAGGCTTAGTCAAAGTGAACTAACTCATCTCCTCCATACATTTATTGTAATATTGAAAAGGCCATGAACTGAGTGGGGAATATAGGTGTTCTTGTATACATTTTGTGCTCTCTCTTAGATGTATATTTTGGACTTTAACCACCATTTGGTTTCCTTGTCTATAATGGGAATAGACACATCCAGTATTGATCTCTGGTTATTGTGAGACAGGCAGCCATCAAGAGCATGTGACTGAGTCCATTCATAGAATGTTTGTTCTGATTTTGTGAATTGTTTGGTGAATTAGGGATGAATGGAACAGTTGCCAACATGTTCATCTGCTCTTATTTTCCATCCAATTTTCCTGTCCCATTTCATCATGGGTCTTTCGTCATGGATCCATGACTTTTTTGTAAAATTCAGATTTAAATTTCAAAAAATCCAGTTTTTTTTTTAAAAAAAAAATCACAAAATGGCCATTTCTAAATGCATTTTCTTTCAAAGAAAACGAGCCAGTGTAAATTAGTCATCTTACATGCATTTTGCATTGCAAAATTCAGAGAAGTGCAAAATCCAGAGCATAACTGCATTCCAATCTGCACAGTCTGAAAGGTGCAAACTAGGTCAGCTTGCTTCAAAATGCAGACTGCATAAAATCCTTAAGTATAGGGCCCAGTCAAGATATCCTGAGGCTTATATTATTTTATGTTGAGGGTATGCAATTGTTTTTTAAAATGTGTGTTGCATAAAACTTGAAATTTAGTTCTCAGTAAAGTCTATTTCATTTTGTATTTAAAATCCCTTCATAATCTGTAGCTCGAACCTGCAGCTTTCTTATCTTGTGCCTAAATCCAGGGAATTCTAGGCATTCTGGCTGGCTTTTTGCATGGGAATGGGCATGTTTTTGTATATTGTGGGGACTTTTCCTGTGATTTTGGGATGAAATATCCCCCAAAAAATCATGTTGAATTTTTATTTTGGGGAGAAGTGGGGCTTGGGGAAATGGGTAGAGGCTCCTAATGCTGCACAAGTGGGGTCCAGGAGGTTCATGCAGCCTGTGAGCCACACCTTGTACATCTCTGATCTTAATGCATTGCATACATACATAGTTTCTGCAGTGTACTGGAACATCTACAAGTTCCCCATTATAATGATGGGCATCTGGATGAAGCTATTACGGAAGCCATGCAGAACGGGGGGCAGGGAATACTCATTGCTGTGTGAGACAGCACACTTTCCTTTGTCTCTTTGAACCTTAAAGAGAATGGGTTACTCTGACAACCTAGACGGAAGAATCGATCTGCCTAGAAATCTGGCTAAACTGACCCAGAATTTGATGAAAGAAAAAGTCTTTTGCTGAACAGAGAGATATGACAGTTTATTGACTTTCCTGCTGCTGTTTTAATTACACGTTCCAAATGAAGTCAGTGCTGGTGAGTTTGTGCCAGTGAAAGGTGTCAGATTCAGACCACTGGAGATTAATGCCCTGTCCAGAGGGGTTAATGGTGATGTGTGGATGAATAAACTCTTGCAGCCTGGAGATTTCCAATGCACATCAGCTCCAGGGACAATGAAATCCCAATTTGAAGCCGCAGCTGCGCAAGATCCTCTTTGAGTTCTGACAGACTATGCATTTCTGCCGGTGTATCTTTGCTACTAGTCTGGAAAGTAAGAGCAGCCCTTCCTTTTCAATGGCTTTTAGTCACATCCTGACCCCTCAGCCACTGACTGACCATGAGAGTGTGCCAGGCACAATCCAGGTGCCCTTGTGCTGCCATCACCCTCCAGTGTAAGGTTAATTTTTCATATCCAGCATGCAATTGTACTCTGGCAGATGCCAGCATAAGTCACCAATGGGATCCTGACCTTTGACTCGTCACTTGGAGCTAAGAAACAAGGTTTTCAGTGGGCTTATGCCCAGTGATTTTGGGTTACCCATCTTCTAGCAGTTTAGAACAATACCTTGGATTTAGTGAGGTTAAAGCTGTTCTTCCCCCAAAGGGTTTGCTTCCCTCAAGTACATACCCTCTATCATTTGAAACTAAAAATCCCACATACAAACATTTTAGGGATATGATTTACTTCCAGCTTACTTCCTGGTTAAATAAAAAATGTGGTAGATATTTCTGGTCCAAAAATATTTGAGGGGGTGGGTAGGTTAGAGTTCCCTAAGAACCCATGCCATCTAACATTTCACAGATGGAAGATGGGTTACACTGGCCAAACATCAACAGAATATGTTCAAGATGGGTAGGGTTATTAATGAGGAAGAACAGACAAGCTTGCTGAGGCTGCAGCAGTTGCTTTTGCCCAACTTTACAGGAATGGGCAAGATTCTGCCCCTCTTCTCCTTACAGGATTCCTTTGAAGTTCAGACTAAACCCAGAGTGGATTTAACACTTGGCTGATATAGAACCTCCAGCCACCACTACTCTGGCTGAAAATAAGCAGGCCACATCTATCTGTGGCTTATGTAGTAAAAAGTTTGTCACCCACTCCCAAAAAGTAGATGTCAACAAGCTCAGAGAAATTATAACATTTCAGAATTACATCCCCACCACCACCACCACCTAAATCCTGTAATAAGAAAATGCTAGGGGACCCAAACCAAAAAATAAAAGCAGTATAAGAAAAAGGAATGGAATTGATTGGTTGGAATTTTGAATGACAGATCTTTTTTTCTGTTCCATATCATTTAATTGTGTCTCCCATGTGCATAAAAACAAATACAATGATCACCAGGGGAAGTGGTCCACATCCCATTGACAGGTGGCATGCATATCATAGCAAGCATAGGGAAATGAGAGAATCTGTATGCATGTGCAAATGAGCACGTTGTAGGTAACACAGGCTGGAATTTTGTTGTAATATATACTGTCACAACCTTCCATAGCAATAGAACCTGTAACTTCCCAGCCATTGCAGAAGAAGGTATCATATACCTCCTTGTTCAATGACACCAACTCCATCTGAGGGACCAGGGTGAACTTCCCAGAAAATCAGTGGCCAGAGGAAGGGGTTCTTAAGTATCATCCAGATGCAGTTTCTGTGGTCAAGAAAAGCTGTCAACCTGCTGGACCTTCAGCAGATTTTCCAAAGGACTGGGAAGGTAATAGCTCATCCTTTGTTCCAGCTGCAAATGAGTAGCCAAATGGTGCTTGTGAGGACCTGGCCACTGAGTGGCCAATTGATTTGCAGCCTGCTTCCTCAAATAAGGTTCCACACATGTATTTTTCGGAGAACTCAGAGGAAGCACACCAGGGATCTGTATGCTCTATGGCTGCCGATAAGAATCTTGGCCATTGGTGGATACCTTAAGCAACTATGGCCCTTTTCGCATCTGGGAAAAGAACTGTGCAAAAACAGGACTCACCGGATTTCTTCAGCGTCTGGGCAAGTCTGTTGGGATGAGGAGCAGTGCGAGCTCGTCGCTCTGCACTGCTCCAGCGTCCAAGATGGCGGCTTCCGGTTGGTGGAGGCTCTCCACCAACTGGAAAAGCTCCCCAGTCTAAAGCCTGCCCCGGCAGATCTGCAGGCACGCACTAGTGTGCGCCTGCAAATCTGCACCAGAGTGCGGCGACGGAGCGACACGGAGTCGCGCACTCCGTGCTTTTTAAAAACCTCTTAAAAGAAGTTTTTAAAAAGCATGCTGTGCGACCAGTTCTGGTCACTCCGAACCGGACTGAGGTGCGGAACTATAAAAAGTAGCCCACTCCAGTCCACTCCACGGTGCAGAAGACCTCCGTCAGAGGTTGCTCTGCAGCGTTTTAATAGCCCGCTGCGGAAAGGGCCTATGAATATGGAAAATGGCAAATTAATTCAGGGCTTGGATTACACGACCTAGAGATGCATTCTTCATCTTAATTCCATTATCCTATGGAATAAACGGCATTCTCAGGCAAGTGCTGGAAAGATTTAACTGACGACAAACTCCAGAGCCCAGCAATGGAAAAGATATCACTATTATTCATGCAAACACGCCCATGAGCATTTCTTCTCCTTGATAGTGTTTTTAATTTCCCCTTGAAACCTAATTTCCCACTATTCAGCTCATCTCTATTTCACATGTATATTTCCCAGATTGGTAGGAATGTATTAACAGTGCGGTGCCACAAAAATAATTCAGACCCATCTGCAATTTATACATAGGGAAGCAAATATAAAACAAGATTTGGTTTCCCCCTCTTTTTTAAAAAAATAAAATAAAAGAGCCCTCTATAACAAGTTATTACCACTGAAAGGTGTGTTCCAAAATGCTATTTAAACACTGAGAGGGTGAGGCGCATAAATGCAGAAAAGCTGGGCTGTCTGTTCTGCAAAGAAATGGAAGGGCATAAGGAGCAATGAAAACTGAGATAATCACCTCCTTGCTTTGCCTATCCTGTAGAGAAAGTGCATTGTCTCAGCCTGCATCTTTGCTATCTGAGGGCAGTGAGATCCGCCCTCTGGCATGAATCCACGCTTGGGCTTCCTGGAAAGAGGGAAAGAGATGCTTTTCTTTATTTAATCCAACACCTTTGAGCAGGGATAGGAAAATCTATAGCCTTCTCATCTTATGCAATCATTAAACCATCCCTCCATCCTTCCAGTTAACCAAACTTGCTCTGTTTCCTTCCCCAAAGTAAAACAAAAACCAAAAAAACTTTGGGCGTTTCCACACTACACCAATATATGCTATTACTGCACATTCAACTACATCCTGTGGAATTCTAAGGTGCGTAGTTTACTGAGTCCCAAGAGCTCTATGGATGAGAAGTCTGAATGCCCCCCCGTAAACTGCAAACCCCAGGATTCCATAGGAAGTTGAAAGTGGAATAATAGCACTGTAAAGGTGCTGGGGGACTATTTTATTTTATTTTATTTAATTTTATTTTATTTTATTTGGGGCAGAACATTTTTTAAAAAGGAGGTTGTGAAGTATGGCTAGGATGCAACCTCCCATGGTGTTCTTGGGGACATTGCAGCCCCCAAGTCTGGATATTTGTCCATCCCACTGCTAAGTAGATTTCTGTTGCTTGTTGTTGTTGTGTCTCTGACTGATGTAGACTGTTTCATAAGTTTCTCACTGGTAAGATTTATTCAGAGAAGGTTTGCTACTCTCTTACTCTAAGGATGAGACAGTGAAATTTGTCCAAGGTCACCCAGGGGGTTTCCATGGCTGAATAGGGACTTGAACCCTATTATCCCAGAGTCCTAGTCTAGCATTGAAATCACTCCATCTCACTGGCTCTCTCTAAGCATTATAGGTGGAAAATATCAGATTCACTTTTTTTACACATTTAGCTTTTTTACACTTTTTTGTTGTGAATATGAAGATATTTACAAATGTATGCACATTCTTCCAAAATGGAAACAAAATTCTTCTGCCTTTGTACCAACTGGGACATCTCTTTTCCACATGGGAAGAACCATGGTGGGCCTGCCTGTCATATAAGCCTAGAACCATGTTGATGCACTATGGTAGCAATTACTTTTTCACAAGGTCCCAGTGATGTGGTGAAGAAAGGCGGGTAAAATCTTTCTCTTGTGATTCCACTTCCTGTGCTGGCAAAGTTACAAAAGCACACTGGACTAGCAAGATTCTGATCGAAGTCATCAAAAGGAGAAGCTTCTCAGAAAGAAAAAAAAAGAAAAAGAAAAGGTGGCAGTCCTCATTCAAAGCTCATGGTTGAATCCACAGGAATTCAAGACCATGAACGGGCAAATCACTCTTCCCCTCAATAAAATTATTTCATCTCAAGTTCTTGCCACCTCAGATTGGAAGACATTTGTTAAATATGTAGACTCCATTTGCTGTTTTTGTGTACCTTCAAGTTATTTCTGACTTACAGGCAAACCTATCATGGGTTTTTATTGGCAGAATTTGTTCGGAGGAGGGTTTGCCTTTGCCTTTCTCTGAGGCTGAGAAAATGTGACTTGTCCATGAGAAGCCAGTAGGTTTCCATAGCTGAGTGGTGATTCAAATCCTGGTCTTCCAGTGTCCTGGTCCAACACTCAAATCACTACACCACACTGAGTCTCAGAGGGTTTGTAAGGAGAACCAAAATAAAATTAAATGCTTGCCCATCCCTACTGAGGCCTGAATGCTATTCTTACTCCCAACTAGAGTAGACCTGCTGAAGCAATGGGATTTATCTATGTGTTGACTCACCATTCAAGAACTGGCTCAATGAGTTTGCGCAAAATGGGACACAGAATAGGACTGAGGCCTGAGTGTTTTGAGGTTCTCTGTGCGGGTGGTGCTTCAGGGATGGATGGTAGACATTTTGGGATATAAACGACACTTGTTAATAATTCATTTTCATTTGTCTGCTTTTCAGGGTACCGACCTGATCCTCACAGCTGAGCAACAGAGAAGAAAAGGGGGAAAATGAGCATTTTTGAGAAAGATGCAGAGTCTAGCTACACATCTTGATGTTGTCAATTAATTATCTTCTTTTTTCCTGATTTAATCTAACATTGTAACACCCACAACAATAAATATTGTTTATTTAATTAAAAAAAATCAAAGTCTCTTCAGGGATTTGGAATCTCAGGTGTTCAGACTGGAGAGAGCACTAATTAGGTGACTTATTCATTTAACAAAAATGTGAATTGTTAAAATCAATCTGGTTAGGAAAGGAAACAAAACAAAACAAAAAGGAGTAATAAAGGTATCTCATTTTCTCTCTGGCCTGGTTTAGGCTTTCATTGATCTGTCTGTGCCTAGAAAAGAGAAAAGGGTATTGGAACATCTCTTTCCCTTTCTTTTATTATCATTATTCAAAACAACATGTCCCTCCATTGAGTAGGAGACCATGTACATGAGAGGGCACCAGAAGTGGATGATGCCGCAGATGTCAGTCAAACCAGAATCTCAGCACCTTGGACAGCTCCATTTTAGCTCTTTAACCTGACCATTTCTGGGGCTCAACTGAGTATCTACATAATCTTTTGGGATATGACCACCTCTCTTGAATCTTCTCCTCATCAGTTCCTCCCATTTTTTTGGGGGGAAATATTGTGGAACTTTAAAAATGCCTCCACAGACAAGGCAAGATAGAAATCAAATCAATCAATAGAAATTTTATTTAAAAAAAACCATGGTATTGATTTCAGCAGCTCCCTTTTCCTCCTAATGTGTATGTCTGCCTTGGATGAAACAGACTAGAGTCCATGAACGTTTGTGCCAAATCAAACACGTTAGCCTTCAAGGTGTCACTAGACCCTTTGCTATTATTTCGGACATAAATATTCATAAAACCATTAAAACTATTACACCCATAAATATTCATAAAAACAATCATAAATATTCATAAAACCATTCATAAAACCATCTCCATTGTATCCCCTGAGAGCAGGCATGTCTTTCAAAGACAGACTCACTATATCCAGGAAGCTTAGTATCTTTTCTCCTACTAATCAGTTTGGCCTCTTTCTGTGAGGAGTCAGACGTTGCACAAAATGCCACAGTGCTGCTTGGAAGGGTAATGTGATGCACCATGAAAATAAAGGCAGGTGTGTATGTGTGTGTGTTGCTTCAGCTGTCAGTGTCATTGCCTGCCAAATGATGAAGTTTGTTCTTGTGGGCCAGCAGGCCTAATGGAAATAAGTACATCCCGACAAGGTCTGAAAATGGTACTTGCGTGTGGGCTGATGACTTTTTGTCCTCTCTACTTCTCACTCCTTCCATTCTTGAGCAGAATTCTGGCTCTGGCTCTCAATGTCTTGGCAAGAGGGTTTTTTTTTCCCCTCTTCAGTTTGCCTCCATATGTTGCTGCCAGCCCAGACAGGGAGAAGAGATAGTTCTATCATTGCCTCTTTTTATAGCCAAATACCTGTTAGTAATGGAAGAAATTAAGAGAAATTGAGAAAATGAGAAAGAGAAGTGCCAAAGAAGAGAGATCTGAATCTGTGTCTTACCCTATTGCTTGTCGGAGACTGTGTGGTACTGTAGTTATAATACTGGACTGGAACATTGGACTTTCAAGTTCTAGATCCTAGTGAGCCATGAAACTCACTGGGCAATCTTGGGCCAATAATACTCTGTCAACCTGATCTGCCTCTCATGGCTGTTGTGGAGAGAAAGTGGAGAGGAGGAGAGATGCCCTGAAGAAATTGGAAGAAAGACATAAATTCAATTAACAAATGGGTAAGTAAGTACGTTATAAATCACTTGTTCTCAGGTATACCTTCAGAACATATGGATGAATTTATACATTTTCTGCATATGCATGCCTATCAGGGACCAGGAAACTTTAGCAAATAATGCACCAGGCAGAGTGAACTCAAAAACCCACATTCACACAGAACCCTCTAAATGGGCAGTTTTATTGGGCATACAGCAATAAAGGTATATGCTACAGTTGCATTGCAGGGCCACTTGCTGAGAAAGCTAGAACCTGTATGGGAGGTATTATTATTATAATTGTTAAATGAGGGAGCTTACACAGACTTGATGATGGTAGATAAGGAACTTCAGCAGAGGTGCTGGCTACCCAATTTGACAGGACAGGCCTTTCCCAACTAACCCTTCCTTGTCTAGGCCAAGGAGTCAAATGTGGTTCCATTTTTCAGCATACCCATAAACATCTCAGGAGAGGTGTAGTATGGATCTGGCTATCTCGTAACAATCTTGCTTAGAGAAGCAGAAAGGAATGAACCCTGGGGAGTCCAGCTGAAATGTCACAACAGAAACATACTCAGACTAGTTTGCATTCATAAAACAAAAAAGCTCCTCCTCCTCCTCTTGTTTCCTCCACCTCATCCTGAACATTGCTAAACTCCAGGCTTGCAACAACATAAGAGGAGTCAGGAGGCACTGCAAGGGTGATGTTTTGCCACTTACAGTTGTGTCTCTGTCCCCTTGACCTCCTTCAAACTTCAAAAGAATAACAGTTAGTGTTAACTTCAGTGCAAGAGCAAATCTTAACAAGACTGTGTACAATCAACTTCTTCCTCTGGGGAACAAGCCCACCATGTTTCTGAACTCTCAGGGAAAGTCAAAACCTAAGCAGTTTCATGCACTGGCTCTTTCACCAATGGAGCAGCTGCTGCTGTGTCAGGTGGTCCTCCAAGTATTGAGATCCTAAGTCACTTAGGTCTTTGAATTTCATTACCATCCCATTGAATTTGGACTGGAAGCATGCTAGCCAACAAGAGTCACTTAATGAACTTGCAGAGTTTAATCTTCTGTTATGTATTTCTGATGTGTAATCAGGACAAAGAATAAGGAATGTGCAACTAGGCTAAATTTTTAAAATCACCACCACTGCCATTGCCTAGGGTGACAAAGGCAGTCTGCCAGTCCCTTGTGAAGTGCTTCTTCCAAATCTGTATCTGAGTAGTGATGTAAGCATCATCACAAGGAGTTTTCCATTCCAGTCAAGGCTCTTCAAGTCTTCCTTGTTTCTCAGTCCACATATTCTAGTTAGCTGCTGCTTTCTAATGAGACATGTGCATTCAGTAGAACATCTTCCCTCCCTCCCTTTCTCCCAGCATGTGTTGGATACATTTCAGGACATTTCTCCTGGCTCAAAGGGGAAGAATCCAGCATGTGTCTGGTGTGCTTTTGTTAATCACAGCTATTTCAGATGGACAGTTTTAATGTTTTTTTCCTTCTTGCTTTGTTTCAGTGACAGGTTCATATTGTTGCTCTGTGTGTGCTGATGGCTGTGCACCTTGAATGTTCTCCAGCCTTTTCCACTGAAGGCTGTAAAAGAGTCAACCAAATGGCAATGTTAAAAGCTGAAATTCTTGATAAAAGAGACATCTTTTGCTCCAGGTGATGACCTTTCAAGATTGCAACAATCTTTCAGAGGTCTTCTGATGGTGCTCCTGGAGTGATCCTGGCCCCTGCCAACAGACAGTTGGGTTTTAGAGTCTTCATCAGCACTGTAGCCAAATGTTAGCAGTTGACTGTTGACATAGAAAGGACTGTCTTGTATTTAATAAGCCCAGATAGATAGTTTAATTTTAATTTTGGCACATCAAGGCTAGAAACAGACTTGGGGAGTCAGCAATCCTTGCAGCAACCTGCTTTACAATTTTCATAGCACTTACAGGTGCTTGTACAATTTTCATGACTAGCAATAGATGGGTATTGCTGTTCTGGGTACACTGTTAACTGTGTCCAAAGCACATTTGTGCACTTCATAGAATCTTAAGAGTTTCAACAAACCACAAGAACCATCTAGTCCAGCACAGTCTCCACCAGTGAGAAACAACTCCGGAGAAAACCTTCTTGGTGGTGGCACCTTGCTTGTGAAGCACTCTCCCCTGAGACAGTTGTTGTTTTCATTTTGTTGCCGAGTGACCTTACACCTTCTTCATCTCTCCAACTATTACATTGTGGACTTTGGACTTAGATGTATTGTATACACTTTTTTCAGTGATGTGTATTTTGCTATGTTATCTTCCCTTCTGTTGTTATTTGTTTTAGAGCTATGTGTCAGAATTAAAAGCATGGTGGCAGTGAGGACATCAATGCACGCCTGTGGCCCAAAGCCCTGCTGCATACTTGACTCTTCTATAAATCTTCATTTGTTGAGTATGAAGGTCTATAGGGATTCCCAAACACATGCAGCAATCACAAGACCCCCCATGATTTGGGAATGCTGACAAAGTAAACCTTAGCACTAAACCTGCAAAGGATTTTAGAGCGCCCATCCTCCAAATTATTGAGCAGTCGAATTTTTTAATTTTTTTTTTTTTTTGAGATGGCCAAAAAAAAAAAGTGCATGCAAGACTGCTGAGTTTGGCTCTGTTCTATTGACTGCTTTGAACGCTGCATTTGGATATAGGGATGTGTTAGCAGATGATGCATGGGATACTTTACAACTCTGAAGTTGCATGAATCAGACTGCCTTTAATCAGTCTGCTGCATTCCTCTCCAGCACTACTATAATCTCACTTAGACGAAACAGGGGAGTTTGAGACAGTAGAGTGGAAGTCTTTGGAAAAAAAAACCCAACAATATAAAATGAAACATTTTGGACCTGAAGTAATGAATTGGCAGTGCATGGAAGGAATCTACCTGATCAAAAGAGACTTGGCTTGGCAAAGGTAGGTTTTGATATGGGTCCTTTTCTGTTCCAAGGCCCCAGCTGCTTCCAAGCTGTCCCTTGTCAACAGTGAACCAGGAATGTGTGCCAGACACTGACTGAATGGCAACCTGTGTAAACTGCTTTATTAGAGCCACTTCTGCTCCCATTTGAACAGGTACCCATGATATATCATAGAGGCCAGCTGCCCAGCTGGCAGGAGGCATTGGCAGTCACAGAACACAAGGCACAAGTGATAGGCTGGATCTTTCAACCCCATATGTGTGGTCCCTCCATGGAGGTCTGAGGAGAAAGTGATGTAGGATAAGAGGAATGGAGGGGAAAATATGATTTGGCTTCCATTTACTGATGCATTAGTTTGTTTCACCTTTAAAATACACACTAACTAGAGTTCCTGCGGTGGTGTAAAGTCTGTTAAAAATATAAACTACAGCAGTAATACAATAAAACAACAACTAAGGTGAGCAGAATATAAAACCAAGATAAAGTCAGCAACAGAGAACATTTTGTTCCAGTTATTATTTGTCACCAAAATCTGTTTCAACTTATGATGACTCTGTGAATTAGAGACCTACCCCTGATCATCTACAGCCCTCCTCAGGTCTTGTAAACTCAGGGCATTGGCTTCCTTGATTAAGTCAATCTGTCTCTAATACAGTTTTTTCTACTGTCTTCCATTGTATAAAGCATTATTGTCTTTTCCAATGGGACATATTGTCTCATGACATATCCAAAGTAGAATAGTCTCATTTTTGTCATTTTGGCTTTAGGGAGTGCTCAGGCTTGATTTGCTCTAAGATTCAATTATTTCTTCATCTTGGCATGCAATCCCACCATTTGTTCACCTTGGATAAATGGGGGGATTTCATTTGTCCACCTTGGAGCATGTAATTCCACCACCTGGGGATTGGCTTCTGGGGTAGAAGAAAGAAAGGTAAGCCAATGAGGTTTCTGAATGTGTGCTTAGGCTAAGACACAATGTAGTATGCCATCCTTATGAAAATTACATCTCTGCTTTCAGTGAATAATCCTGACATGTGCTCTCACTTTTAGGGAAGCTAGAAATATCCACGGGAACAGCAGAAAACTTTTTTGAATACCCATGCTGAGCTCTGGCAATGCTCCTAAACGCCAGTTTCCATCCCCATTGTTCTAATGTCTTATTCATGCCAGATTTCCTCCTCTCATCTCTCCTTTCTTCTCTGTCCTGCTTTTCCTCCCACACAATCTCACCACCATCTGCATCCATGGGCTGCCTTGGAGCTAATCAATGCATTGGAACCATAACTCAGCCATTGATCAGCGTTTGTGGGCTTCCGTAAACTTTGGCTGTAAAGGTTTTTACGATTGTGCCTCACAGTCATTACACCAAGTAATGGAAAACATCCATCTTCTTCTGCTCCTCTGTGGCAGCCAATGGAAAAATCGGTTTTGAGGAGAAATCATCAAGTGATGGGGAATCATTGGCATCTCATTTGTTTAGACTGGGATGCCAGTCTGCCACTTTAACTAATTCCAGAGATCTTATGGTTGGTAAGTAAGACCAAATGGGAGACCTCTGAAGGTCCAGGGCTGCACATTCTTCTCAGACAGAAGGGTGACCCATTCAATTTCAGTTGCCTCTAGATTTCCAGAGGGCCACACTGTAGTATTATGTTTATCATTTTGGGAGGGGGCCAGTACAAGGCTGTTGGCCCACACTGGACCTTCCAAAAAGTAACATGCGCAAGACAGACCACAAATTTCCTTCTGAATTTTTAAAAATCATATGTGGACCATTCTAACAGAGATACTAGTGAATATCTTTCTTGTTACTTCCTCACATGTCATGGCCCCACTCCTAAGCAGCAGAAAGGAGTTTAACTGATAGTTCCAATAGCCCTATGACATAAAGAAGATCTGGCCAATAAAGAAGAATGACCATCTTGACTTGCTACCATGGATGGCTTGTTGTTGTTGTGTGCCTTCAAGTTATTTCCAGCTCAGAGCGTTGCTAAGGTGACCTTATCAAGGGGTTTTCTTCTCAAGTTTTGTTCAGAGGGGGCTTGCCATCGCCTTCCTCTGAGGCTGAGAGAGTATGACTTGTCCAATATCACCCAGTAAGTTTCCATGGCCAGGCAAGATTCAAATCCTACTCTCTTGGAGTCTTTGTTCAACATTCAAATCACTCTATCATGCTGGCTGTCACTGCCTTCAGTGGTGACTTGTGGCTCTCATGTCTTTGGGCTGGTTAATCCATTATGGATTTCCATCTAAATTTTAAGGCAGTTGTCCAAGGGCTGAACCTAGTTAGGGACTAAAAGAGCCATCTAAAACCTTGAATAATTCCTTAGAGTTCAGACTAAAACCCAGAGAAGATTCACTGTCTCACTGATATGGAAACCATGCATTATCTTAAATGTCTTTTTAATGTCTTTGAAATTAAAGGATTTCAACCATGTTTGTGTATTCACACTCGAAATGTTGAGGTGTTAGAGGGATCCCACCCCAAGGCTATCCAGGATGCAGAAGCTATTCTGTGGATTAAAAAATTGCTGTCTAGGACCTTGGATATTTACTTTAAATTTCACACTGAAACTCAGAACAGAGACATGGAAGACACTCAGCAGTCTCCACTTGCTGCTGCTTCTAACAGATAAGCTGGAACCCTCCTTCACCTTCACAGAAGCCATTGGTACCATTATTTTGTGAAGAAACAGAACTTGGAAAAGCAGCTTTTGGACTTTTATATACTTATGGGTTACACCTATATCCTGCTTCTCCTCTAGTGAACTAAAGGTGGCATGCACAATTCTCCTCTTCCCTACTTTATCCTCACAACAATATTGTGAGGTACATCAGGCTAAGAGAGAGTAAATTAACCCAAGGTCACTCAGTGAGCTCCATGGCTTAATGTAAATGAGAACCTAGATCTCCCAAGTCACAGACCAAGACTATAACCACTACCTCACAATACACTTCCCAGAATCTTCCAACCAGCATGGCCTTTTTGGACAACAGCTCTCAGAATCTCCCATCCATCATGGCCACCGGGTGATCCTGGGTGTTGTTTGATCTCTTCCAAACAGAGGATGAGAAATGGCAGCAGAGAGTGAGAAACCACTATCTCTGTTCCCTGGTGCTTCACCTGCTGGGCTCGATTCCTCCTTCCCATCAGAAGTCATAAGAACCAAGTGCCTTGTAGGGAAAAGCAATGCAACCATCTCTTCCAGCTGAATGCTAGTGTCGTTTGGACCCTTCCTTACCTTACTTGAAATTATGATTCAGGATTTGGGTCCAAGTTACCTACAGGATCACTTCCTCCTGTACAATTTTGCCCCATACACTCAGGTTCTCTGAGAGCCATTTACTTAAACCAGCCAGGACTAGACTGGCAACAGTCACCCAGAGAGTTTTTTCATTGGCCACCCCTAGACTGTGGAATGACCTGTCAGAAGAGATTAGACAGCAAAACATGCTACCTGAATTTTAAAAAATTCTGAAGACCTCTCTCTTCTGGCAGGCCTACCCAGCCAATTTTTAACAATGAATTTTAAATTAGTATATTTTACATGATTTTTTCTGTTTTTACATGTATTTTAATTTATGATAAACCCCACCTCAAGCCATGGAGAAAGAAGGGTATGAGATGATGATGATAATGGTGATGATGACAATGATAATGACAAAAACCTGCCAGAGTCCAGAAGAACTCCAGAAGACTGAGACTCCATCCCTTCCAGCATCTTTACTGCTATTCAGTGAAACATGGGTTGGCTGACTATTTCTCAGAGGCCTGGTGAGATCCATTTTCAAATTGTGAACATTCTGAGTCCAAGGTCACAGTTGAGCACCAAATTCTTTGGAACAATTTATATTCCTAAAGCTGTCCAAGGTTCTCAAAAACACCAACTACCTGATATTTTCAGACTGTAGATTCTAGCAGCCCTGGTCAGCATCACCAATTGTGAAGAATGCTTGGAGCTACAGCCTAAAAACAACCAGAAAGCTTCACAATCCCCATCTCTCCTACTC